>ML266121.1:509-43969 GCA_005239495.1 Nicotiana undulata | reverse complement strand
TATTATATAAAATTGCACAGGTACATATGTTGTGTTGGTCCTAGCCTCGTCACTACTTCGCCGAGGTTAGGATCGACATTTACTCAGTACATGGGGTCGGTTGTACTAATGCTACACCTGCACTTCTTTATGTTGTGCAGACTACGCAGCCGGACCCGGAGATCACTATTGATCGGAGCATCTCATTTAGTCATACAGGAGACTCGAGGTAGACCCGCACACGTTCGTGGGCCTTGACGTCACTTTCTACTTTCCACTTTCAGCTCTGTCTTACCTTGTATTTCAAAGACAGTCTTATGTACTTATTTCAGACCTTTTGTTTGTAGTAATCTCTTAGATAGTCCGTGAGTATGTGACACCAGTTCTGGGATTTCGTTTATGGGTTTTATTTCGAAAAGTGCTATGTTGTATTTCGGGTTATTTTGTTAAATTTTTATATGGTGGGCCATCGAAGCGTTGGTTATATTGTTCGCATTTGTTGTTAATAAGTTTTATTGAGTTCAAACATTGGCTTGTCTAGCGGGTTCAACGTTAGATGCAGTCATGGCCCGAAGGTGGGAATTTTGGGTCGTGACAAGGTTCTTTTTCTAACGAGAGTTGGTACCTCCCACTTTTCTGTCTACCTCTTCGATAAGTTAAATTTTGGCTATTTAGTTAGCATCACTTTAAACATACTATTAGAGTTATTGTAGGTGCTACTCGTTATTTTTTTAGTTCGGTTCCTGTTAGTGTTTACCGTAGTCTGTCGGAGGTATAGTGGCTTTGGTCGGGGATGGTAGAGTAGGTCATGTCCTCAGGGGATGTCGAGGGGGGTAGCGGGTCAGCGGGTGGGACGGGAGGCAAGGTGGGTAAGGGGAAAGAGGGAGCTTGTAGATTGAGGATTGGGTCATGGAACATAGGCACGCTGACGGGTAAGTCGATCGAGTTGGTGAAGATTCTCCAGAAGAGGAGGGTCAACATAGCTTGTGTCCAGGAGACTAGGTGGGTAGGGTCGAAGGTGAGGAATGTAGACGGGTATAAGTTTTGGTACTCTGGGGTCATGAGGGGTAAGAATGGTGTGGGCATCTTGGTGGATAGGGATCTTAGGGAGTCTGTGGTTGAAGTTAGATGAGTGAATGATAGGTTAATGTTTATTAAGTTGGTTATTGGTGAGTGTACCCTCAATGTCGTTAGCGCGTACGCGCCGCAGGCAGGCTTGGACGAGGAGGTTAAAAGGCGCTTCTGGGAGGGTTTGGACGAGATTGTGTGTAGTTTTCCTTCTTCTGAAAGGTTATTTATCGAAGGGGATTTTAATGGCCATATTGGGTCGGCCGCTGGTAGCTATGGCGAGGTGCATGGGGGCTTTGGCCTTGGGGACAGGAACGAAGGATGTACCTCGCTGTTAGATTTTGCTAGGGATTTCGAGCTGGTGATTGCGAACTCGACTTTCCCAAAGAGGGAAGAGCATCGGGTTACTTTCCAAAGTGTGGTAGTGAAGACTCAGATTGATTACCTCCTCCTCAAAAGGTGTGATAGAGGGTTGTGCAAGGATTGCAAGGTTATCCCGGGAGAGTCGCTCGCGACTCGGCATAGGCTCTCTATGATGGACGCCGGTATTTTTGTAAAGAGGAAGAGGAGGTATGCCCGAGGCTGTCTGAGGATTAGATGGGGAGCTTTGACTAAGTATAATGCCCAGAAGTTGGAGAAGAGGCTATCCGCTATGGGAGCTTGGAGGAGTTGCAAGGACGCAAAATCTATGTGGTCAACAACGGCGAACTTTGTCAGGGAGGTGCTAGGGGTATCGAAGGGTTATTCTAGCAGGCATCAAGGCGAGTAGTGGTGGAATGATGTAGTCCAAGGTAAAGTGGAGGCGAAGAAGGTAGCGTATGCTAAGTTGGCATGGAGCACTAGTGAGGAGCAGAGGAGAACAGAGAGAGGTACAAGGTGGCAAGGAAGGAGGCGAAGCTGGCGGTCACGGAGGCCAAGAATGCGACGTTTGGTCGTATGTACGAGGAATTGGGGGAGAAAGGCGGGGACAAGAGGTTATTTCGGTTGACTAAAGCGAGGGAGAGGAAGGCCCGGGATCTAGACTAGGTGAGGTGCATCAAGGACGAGGAGGGTCGAGTATTGATGGGGGAGTCGCAGATTAAGGAGAGATGACAGTCGTACTTCCGAGGTCTTCTCAACGAGGAAGGGGATCGAGAAATAGAGCTAGGGGTTTTGGGGCAGTCGGAGAGTCTCCGAGACTTTGGGTATTGTCTGCGCATTAGGGTGGAAGAGGTAGTGGGGGCTTTGCGTAAGATGAGTAGGGGTAGAGCTACCGGGACGGACGAAATTCCGGTGGAGTTTTGGAAGTGTGTGGGTAGAGCAGGTCTGGAGTGGTTGACGGGCTTGTTCAATGCTATTTTTAGGATGAAGAGGATGCCGGGGGAGTGGAGATGGAGTACAGTGGTGTCGTTGTACAAGAACAAAGGTGATATCCAGTGTTGTAACAACTATAGGGGCATCAAGATACTAAGCCATACTATGAAAGTCTGGGAGAGGGTGGTTGAGGCTGTGAGGAAGATGACGTCGATATCCGACAACCAGTTTGGGTTCATGCCGGGTCGATCCACCACGGAAGCTATCCACCTTATTAGGAGGTTGGTGGAACAGTTCAGAGATAAGAAGAAGGACCTGCACATGGTGTTTATTTACTTAGAGAAAGTGTATGACAAGGTCCCTAGGGAGGTGCTCTGGAGATGTCTTGAGGCTAAGGGCGTGCCGGTAGCCTACATAAGAGCGATCAAGGACATGTATGACGGAGCTAAGACTAACGTTAGGACTGTGGGTGGCGATTAAGAGCATTTCTCGGTTGTTATGGGGTTACACCAAGGCTCTGCGCTTAGCCCATTCCTATTTGCCTTAGTGATGGATGCACTGACACACCATATCCAAGGGGATGTGCTATGGTGTATGTTATTCGTTGATGACATAGTTCTGATTGATGAGATGAGGGTCGGTGTTAACGAGAGGCTGGAGGTCTAGAGACAAACCCTCGAGTCTAAGGGTTTCAAGTTGAGCAGATCTAAGACTGAGTATCTAGAGTGCAAGTTTAGCGCTGAGGCGAGTGAGGTGAGTAGGGACGTGAGGCTTGGATCCCAGGTCATCCCCAAGAGAGATAGCTTTAAGTACCTCGGGTTGGTGATTTAGGGGGACGGGGACGTCACCAGCCGTATAAGGGTGGGCTGGACGAAGTGGAGGCTTGCATCTGGAGTCTTGTGTGACAAGAAAGTGCCACCGAAACTTAAAAGTAAGTTTTATAAAGTTGTGGTTAGACCGGCCATATTGTATGGGGCAGAGTGCTGGCCGGTTAAGAACTCCCATATTCAAAGGATGAAGGTAGCAGAGATGAGGATGCTTAGGTGGATATGCGGGCACACTTTGATAGATAGGATTAGGAATGTAGATATTCGGGAGAAGGTGGGCGTGGTGTCGGTGGATGAAAAGATGCGGGAAGCGAGGCTCAGATGGTTCGGTCACGTGTGAAGGAGGAGCCTTGATGCCCCGGTGAGGAGGTGTGAGCGGTTGGCGGTGGTGGGTTTGAGGAGAGGCAAAGGGCGGCCGAAGAAGTATTGGGGAGAGGTGATTAGGCAGGACATGGCGAGACTGTAGATTTCCGAGGACATGGCTCTTGATAGGAAGGTCTGGAGGTCAAGCATCAGGGTTGTAGGATAGAGGGTAGTAGAGCTTTGCATTCTTCAGTCCCGGGGTGGGGGGGGGTTTATATAGGATTGACCCTAGAGGGCTTGCGGCTTATGTTGAGCGCTCTCTTCCCTTAGATACTGGCTTATGGTGTTGCTTGTCACTTATTTGATGGTTTTATGTTTATTCTACTACTTGCATGTTTCCTATTGAAGTTACTAATGTATTGTCTTTTCGTGTTTATTTCCGTCCTCCTGAGCCGAGGGTCTATTGGAAACAGCCTCTCTGTCCTTTCGGGGTGGGGGTAAGGCCTGCGTACAGATTACCCTCCTCAGACCCCACTTTGTGGGAATTTACTGGGTAGTTGTTGTTGTTGTTGTTGATCTACTCACGCAGTCGAGAGGAGCACGAGCAGCATCTTCAGATTGTACTTCAGACTCTAAGAGACAGCCAATTATATGTAAAATTTTCAAAACACGAGTTTTGGTTCAGTCTTTTTCTCGGGGCATGTTGTATCAGTAGAGGGGCATTCAGGTGGATCATAAGAAAATTGAGGCAGTTCAGAACTGGCCTAGACCTAGTTCATCCACGGAGACCCTGATTTTCTTGGGTTTGGCGGGTTATTACCGTCGGTTTCTATCGGGGTTCTCATCTATAGCAACCTCATTAACCAGGTTGACCCAGAATGGTGCCCTATTCATATGGTAAGATGAGTGTGAGGCGATCTTTTAGAAGCTCAAGACTGCATTGACTACAGCGCCAGTGTTGGTGTTGCCCACAGGTTCATGATCTTATATGGTATATTGTGATGCATCCTGTGTTGGGCTCGGTGCAGTATTGATGCAGGATGGTAGGGTGATTGCATATGCGTCGAAGGAGCTGAAGGTTCATGAGAAGAATTACCATGTCCTTGACTTAGAGTTGGCAACCATTGTTCATGCGCTAAAACTGTTAACAATTCTGAACAACTGTTGTATATTATCCCACGCCTAGGCAAGCCTTAGGTAATCAACTCCAATAATAAAACTGGAACTGTCTCTGGTGACTATTGTTTGATTGTTAGCATGTTTAAAACCAGTAGGCAAAGTTGATTAGGACTTCCTCTCTGAGTTATGTAATAAATCTGACTCTGCTGTTATCACTTAGACACCATGCTTAGGATCTGAATTTGGACCTTAATTGTGTATGAGTCATGTTGTTTATGTGTACTATTTGCAGAGGTGTACCTGAGCCTTCTATGTGTTTTCCATGCTCCATTTTAATTGAAATCCTATCGGTTTTATTTTATGTCGCATTAGTATTTTTACCTTTAAAACCTGAGGGTCTGCCTAGAACCTTCCTTGTAGGATAGAAGTCCTAAATTCCTCCAGGACTGATAGGAAGGGACGGGTAACATCATGCAATAGAGGTCGTGACCAACACTCGCTTTAATTACCTTCACGGGGTGGGAAAGGGTAGATATGGATATGACGACAGGTGCGTTAATACCACGTGTAGCCCCTCTTTGAGGAGTGTCATACCGGGTATTGCATTGATGTGATCCATATTAGAAACGAACCTAGGACACCCATTTACTCCCATAAAACTGCTTAGATTATAATTCTTTTCAAAATCTAGCTTTCCATTAACTGTTTCCAAACCTATGTGTACTTAGACCTAAATCCCCTATTATTTGAGCCATATTTGTTTATTTGCTAATTGTACAAAAATTCACAAAAGCTANGTTACAAAACAATCTTCAAAAATAACCCCCCCCCCCCCCCCCCCATGTGCCCTAACGAACCTCAGAATCGTTAGGTGGCGACTCTTTAAAAATGCAAACCCCTTTCCCGAAAGGAACGAGTTGTCTCAACCAATGTCATAAACCCTTTCAAACTGGGGCCCCCGAAAGGAGTGCCTGAGGTTGGAAAAAAGGGGGCGCGAAAATCGCTAAGGCCCGTGAGCTGGAGTCAACTGCCAAAAGAGGTCTTCTGGCCTGACCTGATGCTACCGACTCTTCTGGTTCTGGTTCTGAGTTCTCAGGAACTGAAGAAGATGCGGAAGGTGATTATTTTGAAGGCCAAAGTATTGAGTCTGGTACGGATCCACCCACTTCTCATGGGGGTGAAGATGTTTCTTTTCCACCGGGTTCCGGAGATGTAGTAGCTTAGTTTTTGCTTTCTTTTCTTTCCATACTTTTGTATTTGTGCTACTTGGAAAATTTGTTGTGATTCTCTTTTCATACTTTTCGTTCAACTATTTGTACAACTTCTTGTGTGCTTTACGTTTAAGTATGCGTAAGTTTTACTCTTTGCGTCAAACTGTGCAAGGCTTTGGGTGTATTTTTCCCCAAGAGCATTTGGATTCTGGGCATAAGTTCTCTTAAATCAACCCTTTAACGTGAGGGTTTTATAATAGAGGGCCCTCTTATGTTCACGGTGCTCTTGAAGAGGACGTCTCATATTCATTACGGCTCTAGCATTTGAAGTACTTGTTTAACTTTCAAATAATAAAATTAATTCATCGTTCAGAGAAGAAACAAGATAAAAATAAAAGGACTTTAATTTATTCCTTTCACTTTCAATAGTACATAAGCATTCGTTGTGCTAAAAAGAAATTGTCATTACTTGTGGCTAACTTTTAAATCTTATTTCTAACGGGTCGGCCGCTCAATCCCTGGTCCCGATGATAAAACTTTATTTTCAGGTTTCGTATTCCGGTCGATATGGCAGTCATTGTTGTTGTATACTCATACCATTCCCCCTAGTGTTAGAATGCGAAGAATGTGAATTTGAACACTAATAGTCTTGATCCTTCTGAGATTCCACTAGTGGATGGTTAGATAATCGTTAGTTCGGTAACAAGCTTCACCTTCCCCTTAGGAACTTCATTATCGAGCCAAAAACTATATAACAATCCCCCAGTAGCTTGCACTCGCGGACGGTCAGGTAACCCTTGTCTAATAGCAAATTTTACTTCCCCGTAAGAACTTTTGTACCGAGCCAAAGATTATCTAACCGCTCCGTAGTGATCTGCCATTTTCGTGCCTTGTCATTAAGGTCTTATTCCTGCTAACGAAGCTTCCTTCGTAGTATGCTTTCCATTGCTGCCTCGTTAAAAACCCTTGCCAGAAAAACTCAAATGGGACAAAAACTGGACGAAGGAAAAATGAGTGCAGCACGTACTTTTAGTGTAGGTGAGGCTCATCAGCAATAGTATCTTTTAAGGTGTTCCATTTTCCAGTTGCTCAGCAACTTTACTCCATCTTGATTTTCCAATTCGTGTGACCCTTTTCCGATGACAGTCGAAATCCGGTAGGGGCCTTCCCATGTTGGACCCAGCTTCCCTGTGTTGAGCTCCTGGGTATGCTGAGTTATTTTCCTTAAAACCAGGTCTCCTACTTTGAAATACCGGAGGTTGTCTATTCGATTGTAATATCTTTCCATTTTCTGTTTTTGGGCTACCATCCTTATATGCGTCAAGTCCCTGCGTTCTTCGAGCAGCTCCAATTTGCCCAACATTGCTCCGTTGTTTATTTCTTTGTTCGCCCGAAAATATTCCAGGGTAGGATCTCTTACTTACACCGGTATTATGGCCTCTTCTACGTACACACGAGAGAAAGGAGTTTCTCCCGTGCTTGACTTGGTTGTTGTCTGGTACGCTCATAGTACTCTTGGCGGTTCTTTGGGACATTTACCTTTAGCTTCTTCTAATCTCTTTTTGAGATTTTTATAATCACCTTGTTTGATGATTTGCTTGACCGTTTGCACTCGGATGATAGGGTGATGAAGTGATCCTTTTGATTTTTAAGTCTTCAAGGAACATTATGACCTTTGAGCCTATAAATTGTGGTTCGTTATCGTAGGCTATCTCTTTTGGTATCCCAAATCTGCAAATTATATTCTCCCACTAGAAGTCTACCACTTCACGTTTGTCGATCTTCTATAAGGACCTAGTTCAACCCACTTAGAAAAATAATCATATAAAATCAAAAGAAATCTTACCTTATCGGGGGGCCAGTAGTAGTGGTCCTATGATATCCATCCACTTCATGAATGGCCATGGTGAAAAAACTGAGTGCAGTGGCTCTGTTGGTTGATGTAACAATGATGCGTAGCATCAACATTTATCACATTTTTTAACATAAGCCTTGGCGTCTTGTTCCACTCAGGGCAAGTAGTATCTTGCTCTAATTAATTTTAACACCAAGGAATCTGCACCTAAGTGATTTCCGCAAATCCCCTTGTGGACTTCCAGCATAACATAATTAACTTCGGAAGCTCCCAAACATCGGGCCAACGGGCCTTGGAAAGACCTTCTGTATAATTGACCTCCCTTGAAACTATATCGCGCTGCTTTAGTGCGTAGTGCCCGAGATGCCTTGGGATCTTCAGGCAATTTTCTGTGCTCGAGATAATAAATGATCTCATTTCTCCAGTCCCAAACCAAGTTGGTTGCGTTTACCTCGTAATAGATATCTGCGTCTAGTACCGAGTGCATAAGTTGTATAACCATACTGGAGTCTGATCCCTTCATTTTCGTGGACGAACCCAAATTGTCTAGTGCGTCAGTTTCCACATTCTCTTCCCTCAAGATATGTGTAATTGACCATTCCCTAAACCGAGCGAGTAGAGCCTAGACCTTCACTACTTACTTTTTGCATGTGCTCCTCTTTGGCTTCGAAGATCCCATAGACCTGATTCACTACCAACTATGAATCACATTTGATTTCTATGACCTTGGAGTCCAGCCCCCGGGCCAGCTCGAGTCCTACAATCAAAGCTTCATACTCTGCCTCATTGTTAGTTAGATGAACGGTTCTTATGGCATGCCTTAGGGTTTCTCCCGAGAGCGTGGTTAACACTGTGTCGAGCTCGGACACCTTCACGTTGGAAGCTCCATCTGTGAATAGGGTCCAAACTCCAAAGGTCGATTCTGACACCATCACTGCCTCTTTGGTAGCCAAAGGTAACAGTCCAAGACTGAAATCGGCCACAAAGCCGGCCAAGACTTGTGACTTAATCGCAGTCCTAGGCTTATATTCTATGTCAAATTCACTCATTTTAATGTCCCACTTGGCCAGCCTACCCGAAAGTTCGGAATAATGAAGAATATTTTGCAGGGGAAAAGTGGACACCATAGCTATCGTATGACATTAGAAATAAGGCCTAAGCTTTCGAGTGGCTACTACGAGAACTAAGGCCAATCTTTCCAGATGTGGGTAGCAAGCTTCTGCTCCAATTAAAAATTTACTAACGTAATAAATAGGAGATTGTGTACCTTCGTCCTCACGGACTAAAACGGTACTTACCGCTTCCTCCGAGACTGCTAAGTAGATCAACAGTTGTTCGCGTTCCTACGGTTTTGACAGTAGTGGAGGACTTGGAAAATACCTTTTCAAATCCCTCAAAGCCTGCTGACATTCCATGGTCCATTCGAAGTTGTTCTTCTTTTTGAGCAGTGAAAAGAAATGATGACATTTCTCTAAAGCCGGGAAAAGAATCTTCTCAAAGCGGTCAGTCTCCCTGTCAACCTTTGAACCTCTTTCACGCTTTATAGCTGATCCAGGATGTCTTCGATGGTTTTAATTTTATCGGGGTTAACCTCGATCCCTTTGTGACACCAGGACTCCCAGGAACTTACCGGAGCTGATCGTGAATGCACACTTATCAAGGTTAAGCTTCATGTTATGCTTTCTTAAGATGTGAAACGTTTCTTGAAAGTGTTTATGATGATCACTTACGTTCAAAGACATAACCAACATATCATCTATGTAAATTTCCATGATTTTCCCTATTTGTAAAATTTTGTTTACGAGTCGCTGATACGTGGCTCTGGCATTTTTTAGCCCGAAGGGAATCACATTATTAACAATATGTGCCAAAGTTCGCTATGAACGATGTTCTTTTTTTATCCTCCGATTTAATCTTGATTTGGTTATACCCAAGTAAGCATCGAGGAAATTCATTAACTCGTGCCTGGTCGTTGCATCAATCATTTGATCAATGTTTGCCAATGGGAGCGAGTCTTTTGGGCATGCCTTATTTTAATCCTTATAGTCTATGCACATGCGAAAATTATTATTCTTCTTTTCAACTACTACGTTAGCTAGCCATTCAGGATACTTAACCACTGATATTAAGCAAGTGAGTTACCTCTTCTTTGAAAATTATCTCTGACCTCAGCAATATGACATTTTTTCTGTCTTACCGGAGGGATGTTGGGATCTAGGCTTAGTTTGTTCATGGCCACTTCTGGCAGGATACCTGTCATATCTACATGCGACCACACAACAATTGACATTAAATTTATGAAATTAGATAAATCCAAACCTGAGCTCGGGGTGTAGTCCTGTCTCCAAGTGGAACTTCCTCTCCAAGAAATTTTAGAACAATGCGACTTGTTCAAGTTCTTCCTTTTTGGATTTTGTTGCATTGTCTCTTTAGGTACCTAGAAATATCTTGGTACCTGATAGGATTTCGACGACTCTTCCCCTTGGTTAACTTCGCTCGGCTCGGGAGCAAGCATCGGTTCCTGTAATTGCTATGTCGCATGCTCCTTCCCTTTGCTACTAGAAATTGAGATTGCATTCATCTCCCTTGCTGTCGGTTAGTCACCTCTTATTTGTTTAATCCCCATGGGAGCTAGGAATCTCAGCAGCTGATGATATGTTGATGGCACAACCTTGATCTCGTGCAACCATGGTCTCCCAAGGATAATATTCTAACCCATATCTCCATCCACTACCTCGAAAAGGGTCGTCTTCATCACCCTTTCGCATTCGTGGGCAGCGGGATCTCTCCCTGGGTTGTCACACTTGCCAAATTGAACCCGGCGAGGAGTTTCGTGGCCGGAATGATACTTTCGGTAAGCTTGGCTTGCTCCAACACTCTTCATTGGATGATATTGGTCGAACTTCCTGAGTCCACCAAAACACGCTTAATTTTAAAATCTAAGACATTTAGAGAGATTACCAGGGCTACGTTATGTGGTAGCAGCAGTCCATCAGTGTTTTCCTCCATTAAAGTAATGACGTCCTCGGTGACTTCTCGGAATCTCTTACTGTAGGTTACTGACACCTTTGTTTTTTTTTCACCGAAAATATCACACCATTAATCTCGTTCCCCCCCAAAAATCATGTTGATCGACAAACGTGGAGGATCCTTTCCTGCTTTCGAAGGCTCCGCGTTATCGCGGTTACGACCGTAATTGTTTTTCTCCCGATCACTCAAGAATTCCCTGAGATGATTGTATTTCAACAATGTTGCCACCTCTTCGACGCAGATGCCAGCAGTCCCTAGTCCGCTGACTATTTATCCCATAGTATTCGTGATACGCTCAAATTACACTTTAAAATAGTGTAAAGCGATCGATGTCAAATATAGTAACCCAACGAGGTTGGGGTCGAATCCCACAGGGAATAGGCATGAAAAGTTTACTTGAGTAGTGTGAAGCTTAACTTAAATCGTATTTCTATTCCGTTAGAGTAACAAGAGTATTGCATTTGATTGTATGATAATTAAGTGAATTAGTAACAAACACGATTGTATAATATTGTAATTAATTTGGTAAACTAAACCAAGGTTGTGTCCCCTTCAATGAAATGTAATGCTATCGGTGTTAATATGATATATTTCTAATGGGAGGTCCTTTCGATATGCAAATGATTCCTAATTGAGTTGGGTAGTATTTCCTCTTTATGATTTTTCCAAATATAAAAGAGTTTCAATTAATAGTAATCAATTTATGCCAAATAAAACCCACTTATTCCTAAGCGATTCTATTAAACAAGGTTTAAAGCCTTGAGTCTTTGATATTTACTTCTACCAAACCCTAACTCACTTTTCCAAGTAAAGAAAGAATATAATGGCACTTTTTAATTTTGCAACCACCAACAATAAATGAAAAATGAGAAATAAATATATATCGACCAACCATTATATATATATATATTCAATGTTTTACACCCATTAATATTACAACCATTTAGGGCCCACAACCTTAGTAATTTAAAACTAGCTACACATGCTAAAATACAGAATAAAGAGAATATTATGTCATAATGCTTACAAAATGCAAGATTCTTCACTTTCAAAGCTTCCAAAAGATGGAAATATTCAAAGCTTGGAATGTAGCTCTGATAGAAACTAAGCGTCCACCAAACTGTATAGAGAACCTGGTTCTCTATCAGTTCCCGCCGTAAGCAACAGACTGTAAAACCAAATAGTAAGGGGACCTGGTCCTCTACAAGTTACCTCAAAAAATACACAAAGACAGCAAGTAGAAGAGACGCTGGATTTTTACGTGGAAAAATCCCAACTCAAGGGGACAAAAACCACGACCTACACTGGTAGGATTTCAACTTCACTAACTTGTAATCTCAACTATTACAAGCCACTTTGTAATGACTCTCTTACAAAGACTTCAACACACTAACTTGTAATACACTTATTACAAGTCACTTTGTTACTCACTAGTTACAAAGACTTAACTTATGACTACACTAGTCACAACACAAACACGGATGGTTTATGATTTTGAATCTCCTAAAACAAAGCTTCTAAGAAAGCAAGATAGGAGTTACAATAAAGAACAAAACACAAGATTACAACTCAACTAAGGACACACATATACTCGTGGTGGGACTGGTCCGTAGTGGAGTTGTCTTCTTGTTCTTGACACACTTGAGCCTTCAACAATGGAGCAGATCTTCAATGCTATGAAGAATGTATTAAATGCCCAAGTGAATGTCTTGTTTGTCTCCAAACAAGATATTATATCCCTAGGACATTCCAAGAAGGATACCCATATCTTGAAGGTACACTTTACAACCAATGGGAAGTGACTGCTGCACTGTTACTGCACTGTAGCGTGTACAGTTGCAGGCAGTCACTTTTCTGTCACAACTTTCCAACTGTATAGTTGACTTGTGATTCTGTCTGTGAGACTGTCAAGGGATCAGGTCCCTTAGTCGTCCCTTATGAGTTCAACAGTACACTGCCCAGATTTCTTCGTGCACTGTGCAGGCAGTCACTTTCTGCCATTGCTTTCCAGCTGTAAAGTTGACTTGTACTTCTGTCAAGAGAATGTCAAGGAATCAGGTCCTTAAACTGTTCCTTGTGGATCCAAGAGTATACTGCTCATACTTCTGTGAGTTCATGCTGAATGATTATGCCGTCCATGCATCAGGTCCTTTATCTGGTTCTTTACAGAAAGTTTGTTAGATCATCAAAACATAACACTAACCCATCAATTTCCTTTTTCAGACAAGATGCCCCCACAAAACCCTAATAAATCTATTTATAGTGAGCTAAAACTCGGGACTAAATTCGGACAAAAATGCCCTTCCGGGTCAATTATGCGACCGCATATCTGCCGCATAACAGACATGCGGTCCGCATTCTCTTGAGTTCCACCGCATCTTTGAAACCCTAGGTTCCAGGTAGTCATCGCATTTTGGTTATGCGGTCCACATTGCTGATATGCGACAGCATATTCCCACCGTATTCTGATCTCAGCAGTTCCTACTAGAGGTGTGCGATCCATTATGCGGACCGCAAACTTGTTATGTGATCCCATAATGGACCACATTTCTTTCGCTTGAATTTGGCCAAACAAACTGTTAAACTTTTTGGTTCCCTTGAGCATTAAGCGGCCCGCATGTTAGGTTTGCGGTCCGCATATTCAGTATGCGGTCGCATTTTGCCTTCTTCTTTCCCTTTTGCGGTGTTTTGATTTCATTTCCATGTTTTGGGTCCTCAAGCCTCATGCACTGCAAAACATCAAAATTACATAAGTATAAAAGACAATTGCATTTAAAACAAGCTAAAATCTAAGCAATTGGTATTAAATGTGCCGAAATTCTCCGGCACATCAACACCCCCAACTTAAACTCTTGCTTGTCCTCGAGCAACTAAAATAACACTATCCTATTCTAGACTCCCACTAAACGACATGAAACAATAGTGACCGTGGACGGTGTTAATCGTCAGTATTACAAGCATGCACTTTCGTTTATTTACCCTTCCTGAACAATCATTGTTATTTACAACGAAACTAATCAACTTATGAACTTTGAGCCTTGACCAATTTGACAAAACATTACTCTCAGCTGAGTGCACTTGCATTCGACTTCAAGAACTCAACTTCTGTTAAACCTCACAGTTCATGTGCCCTCACTAGAAAGAAGGTCCCAAACTCACAATATTTACAATGATAACAAAAGGGACACAGTCACAAAGACACTCACTCTCACAAAGAGTTTCAAGTGTTACAACACATCATACCATAAGCTTGTCCTTATTTTAATTCGTCCTATTCACGAACATTCGACTGGAGATCCCATAAGGACTTTTTAAGCATGTAATGTAGGTTTAGGAAAGGGTCGGATAAACATTTGGGATACAAGTGACTACACCCTCCTTGAACACTACTCACATTTTTCTTTCTTGTTGCACTTTGTTTCTTTTCAAACCACATATCCCTCATTGGCTCCTAGTTACCAACATAGAACCACCTTAAATACCTCTCTAATTTTCTTCAAGGCTCCATATTTATATATTTATATATATACATATATCTCTTTTTCTTTTCTTTTGTATTTTTTTTTTGGAGCTTGAATAATTTCATGTGAATATTTTGAGGTATACGTTCCTACACTCAATGCACAACCTTATTATTTTCCACTTGATACCACACCCCCAACTTAGGCTTTTAGTCTCATTCTCATTTGTTCAAGGAGGGACGGGTTCAAAGAAGGAATTATTTCACAAAGGGGGTAAGGTTTGTAATGAGGTGGCCAAGAAAAGGTTAAAGGCTCAAATGGGGTGACTAGTGATAACATTTATACAATGGGTAGCTTGAAAGGCTCACTGGGTTTCCAAATAACACAAAGACTGCCTAAGGTCATTTCTCCAACCAAATGTAATTATTATTAGCATCGAAAGACCAACCGGGCAAGTTCTAGATGACAGGAGTAAACACAAGAATCATTTACACAAAGACTAACACACATGGCACATGAACTGTTTGATTCAACATAGTTTTAGCTCTCGAGTCAACACTTGGAAACTCTGAGCTTTCATCATATTACATGCATAATTCTAAGTAAACATAGAGTCAAAGAGCGAGCCTCAAGTTCACACAGATGATTAACCATAAAATATTTTTTTGTGTTTTTTTATATCAACGAAAGGGTACATGTTATTGATAGACATACATGCTTGAAACTAGACAATTACACCAAACCGGTCAAAATGTTTCATCCTACTGCCATGGTTCTACTATTACACCCTTGGAAAAGAAACCGGCGAAGAAAAATCAAGGGGAATTCATTTCTAATTACTAAAGATGTACATGCATACAACTATCTAATTATTTTTGGTTTTTTTTTATATAACTACAAAGATAACACAAGTATATACACGAGTTAAAGAGAAATTTTCTTATATATACTAAGATCACACAAAAATATGTACAAGAATTCAGGAGTACAAAAATATACAAGGCTACCGCACCCCCAACTTATTGTAAAACAGAGTTTTAGGGGCTCCCTGGGGCGCACTAAGCGCTATGGGAATCTGTAGCCTACTGAATGGTGGTGGGGTCACCCTCTGATACTAGGGATGGGGCCGATGAGATCTCAACCTGAGGACTGACCTCCACTAATGGATGAGGGATCTCCAACTGCCCTGACACTGGAACTGGGGCTTGTGAGCTGCTAGCCTCGCCTGCTGATAGCTGAGTAGACGATGGATTGGCTTGTGCGACCATGTCTTCTAGAGAATGTGCTATCACCTTCTGAACAACTACTTCTTCTTCCTCTTCTGCAGTTGTAGGGACAACAACATGCTTACCTTTGTCTTGAGGACCCTCATCCTCCTCGGACCATCCTCCTCATCAGTCTCCTCCTCATTTGTCTCCCCATCCTCAGACTCTGCAGTGTGTACGGAATCTTCCCCAGAAGGGATGTCAATGTGTGCAGGGAAAGTTGGAGTCTGGGAAGCCCCGACAGTCTGTGGCTCGGGAGCTGTCATCAATGTAGAGAAGTCAAGATCTAACCCAACAACGGACGGACCAGCTCCCTACTCTCCTTCCTTTGGCATGAAAGAGGATAGATCGAACTCCAGGTTTTGCATTTTGTGGAGCTCACTCTTCTGTGTGTCAACATCTTCACGGAGCTTTGGCATGCCTTCAACCTTACCCCGCTCTACTTTTTCAAGCCTCACCTCAATCTGCTTCAAGCAACCCTCATAAGATGTATGCTGTTGTTGGAGGGCCGTCACTGAGGACTGGATAGGATTCAAAGCCTGTCTGATAAGTGTGGGAGGTCTTTCATAAGCCGGTCTACCTGCATTTGTATGCTGAGCTAAGAGACCTACCTCGAAAGAGCTGGCAGTGCGGCAGAAGGCTGGGCAATGGTGTTCTGAGAGGTGGGCTGTGGAGTGGCAGTGGATGCCACTGTGGCCTGAGGAGAGACAGGTGTCTAAGAGTTTGAGATGTCTGTATCAGCAGGAATTGGGATCTGAACCTCTGGAGGAGCAGCAGCTACCTGTGGCACCGCGTCACTAATGTGTGTGATATCAATATCCTTTAGCGTTTTCACCGTCTTGTCATAGTGCGGCAATGAAGGGACTTCCCCAACCTTATAGAGGGTTGTGATCAAGCACGGGAATGGAAGTGACGTGGCTGTCTGGTTGTCCCGGACCCCTAATTCTCGGAAGATAATGTCACCCACATCAATCTTGATCCCGGTCAAAATGCATGCAATGAGAAGAGCTTTCTCAATGCTTATATTAGTTTCATTCCTGGACGGGATCAAGCGAGAGGTGACAAAGTTGAGCCAGAACCTACCCTCTCGTGTGAGATCTTCCTTGAAATTTGTGCATAGGGTCAATCCAAGTTGGGGTCCCCTTGGCTATCACTGAGGCTATACAGGCATGCTCACTATCTCTGTTGGCCCATTTGGCTTCGTGCTCAGCTGTGCCCGGACTCTAGTTTGAAAAATATAGATCATTTATAGTGCCCTTGTCACAGAGCACTAGCTTCCCCCGAACCAAGACAGTCTCACAGAATACTTTATTGCGCTTGTGATGAGATGTTCTGGAAGCTTGATCGTCTCTCACCCTCGCTACTATAGGAGTAGGAAGACAAGGGTCGGTGCAGCTTTTACCCGATAGGTCGAGATCGAATCCTCAGGGAGTCAATTGGAGTGAGTGTCTATGTGAACTAGTAGAGCCTCGTGTTTATAAATGCACTTCTCATGATAGGGTGTTTTGAACTATATTAAGTATTAAGCTACTTTTAAATGCTAATTGATTAACTAATTTGTTTTGATGTTGTTTTCTTATAAGGATAAAGGCACTAGGGTCGTAACTTTCACCTAGGCGGATACTTAATGGATTTCAAGTTCTAAGGCAAGGATGTCAAATTGGGACACAGCTATAACCAATGCACGGATGCGCCCACTCTATACCTCTCGGTAGTTTGAGTGGCTTTGCCCTAATTGCCTCTCTCAAGGCCAATTGGGTGTCAATTAATCAAGCAATTGAGGTTCAAGTAGGGTATTACTCTCTCGAGGTTTAACCCGTTAATTAGGTCTCAAGTAGGATTTTACCATTTTTGGGTTTAACCCAAATGATTGGGACTACCAATCTCTTGATAATGCCCTAATTCCTTGTTAGGCTAATTTTCTAGACTCAAGTCCTCTTTCTCAATAAGGACCCAAGTCATGGAAAATTCAATTAGTGTTTGCAACCACTAATTGTAGCATTAAGAACCCTAAATTAGCCTAAATAGCAAACACCCATAAACATCCCAACCATAATTTCAAAAACCCATCGAATACCCACACTAGGGTTGAGCCACAACCCTAGATAATGGGTCTAGCTACTCAGATTCAAAGATAGATTCAATGATAGAGAAGAAATAGAACCCATAAATTTGATTCTTAACAATAAACTCAGAGGTTCAATGTTAAAAATGCAAGAAATAAGCTAAAAAGATGAAAAACTAGCTATTCACGTGTTCTTTCGTTCAGAAAATTCAAAGATTACAAAAGATAACCTAAAAAGTTACAAAATAAGCTATTTATACTCAGCCAAAAATCTGGACAAAAATGCCCTTGCGGGGCTACCGCGGACCGCACAAAATCGTCTGCGGTCCGCGGTGGATAACTGAAGTTGTGACCTCTGAGTCTCTGAAGGTTCTCTACTGCAGTGAGAACTGGCCTTGAATCACACTCTCTGAACCTCTAGACTGCGGAACGCGGTGGAATATGGCCTTGAATGAGGGTCTCTGAATCTTGCCACCGCGGTCCGCGAAGATTGGACTGCGGTCGCGTGGCTTTTTGCTTGGAATTCCCATCTCTGAATCTCACCATCGCGGTTCGCGAAGAGTGGACCGCGTCCGCGGTGGTATATTCTGCCTTGAGTGCTTCTCTAAAGTTTACCACCGCGGTCCGCGGAGAATGGACCGCGACTGCGGTGGGCATTTTCCTTGGTCACTTTTGTTGTTCTTTGTACTTGTGCCAGATTCACTCCTGTTTTGAGCATATTCTTGACAGAATGTCATCATTTCTGGTTCAATCCTGCAACAAGCACAACATATAAGCTTTCGGGGCTACTTTGAGTATAAATATAACCAATACCTAAGCATAGAAGGGCGGAAAACAAGGTAAAAATCCTAGTTATCAAAGCTCCATAGGATGCGTAAAACTCTCGCACCAGTGTTTCATTGAAATCATCAGGCACCTCAGTGAAGCATTCCCTGTTTCTTGCTTTGATGTTCTCCAATATGTGAGGGTACTGCTCCTGTAGCCCGTTTAGACTCAGTTGTTTCTCCTCAAGGATTTTTCGTTTTTTGAGCCCTTCTTTATACAGATTCATCGAGCCTGTGACCCCAAAATGGAGTTGGAAATCATCTCCTCTTTTTCTTCTTGCCTCAGCCTGTAAGTCGACTGATGGCAAAGTCTCCTCCTCATCAGACTGGGAGGGCTGTTCAACAACAGGTCGGGATGGTTCTGGTCGTAAATGCTTGGCTTGTTGTGCTTGTTGTCCGGTGGAGGCCCTTTTTTTAGTAGCAATAGCTTTCTTGGGAGCCATATCTGCAAAGAACCTAAGTGTGAGCGACATAGCAGACATAAGAGAAAAATGTTGCAAAGAAAGTCAAAAATGCGATGGGTTATGCAGTTGCATAACCACTATGCGGACCGCAAACCTGTCGCAAAATGTCTGTCTGCAGAAGGGAGTCAGTTATGCGATAGGTTATGCGATCGCATATCCATTATGTGGTTCGCATAACCATCGCAAAACTGTGCACTTGGAAGAGTCATCACAATCTGCGATCACAAAACCCACTACAAAGATGGATTTGCAATCGCAAAATCAGTCGCAAACAACATGTTACATCAGGCCAGAAACTGTCTAAGTATGCGGTGGCTTTGCGGTCCGCATATTACTTATGCGATCGCAAAAGCCTACATATTTTGTCATCACCTCAAGTCACCTAAGGCTTCATATGCGACAATTATGCGGACCGTAAATTGACTCCGCGGGCTGAAAAATTCATCGTCCCCACATTTTTCTTCTACCCCAACAATGGTGGCCTTAATTTCACTACCTATCAGGTTCGAACCTAACCAACTATGCAAGAATCCCCATTACTAGCAGATAACTCCAAATAACAGAGAGGAGGAGACAACAAATATAACGAGAACAACACAAAACAAACTTAAAAACAAAAAATAACAGAGATGAAGTAGGGAAGTAGGAACATATCAGAATTAGATGAATGAGAAGCAATCAAGGAGATGAATTCAATAAAATGTGATCTTTGTTCACTCGACTAATTGCAAACTAGTCGTTTCCCCCTCTACCTTTCTTTTTGTTTTTATTTTTGTTTTTGTTTAAGTGTGAAGTGTGTGCGCGGGAGTGTTGGTGTGCAAATGAAGGGGGTTATGCGAAGGGGGTACATGTCTTTTACCTGTAGAGAATGCGGTGAGTAAGTGACCGTATAACACGTTATGTGACCGCATAAGTGTTATGCGACAGTTCAGCTCAAGTCGCTCACATTCAAGATGCGGTGCACCTTTGCGATCGCATAATGGATATGCGGTACGCAAAGTGCACCTCTTCGCTGCATTTTAGCAACCAATTTTTGCTCAACAATCTGCCTAGGTATGCGATCACTATGAGGTTCTCATAGTCAAAATGCGACGCATACGTGTAGCAAACTTCCCATGGTGACTTTTCTTCCATTTTATTCGCAATTTCACCCTGTTTTATGACCTTTTGGATCACCTGCACTCTAACACGCACTTTAAATTGCTCAATTTAATCTATCTAACAAAAATAAAAAATTAAAGGACAAAAAGGATGTTACCACACATGGGTTTCCTCCCATGAAGCGCTTGATTTAACGTCGCGGCACGACGAAGTTGGCCCCTCTTTGGGTTTCACTCATTGGTCGGGCATGGACCATCTTTGAGAGCCAACTCTTCCACCAAGTGTTTTTCTCCATATGTGCCCAAGTAGTGCTTGACTCGCTGGCCATTCACTTTGAAGGTTCGGAGCCCATCCTCCGATTCTAATTCCACAGCTCCAAAAGGGGAGACATCTACCACCTTGAACGGACCGGACCACTTTGATTTGAGTTTTCCCGGAAACAATTTGAGCCTTGAATTGAAGAGCAAAACCAAGTCACCCGACTTGAACTCAATTTTCAAGATCTTTTTGTCGTGGACGAACTTCATCCTTTCTTTGTACATAACTGCACTCTCATATGCATGAAAAAGGAATTCTTCCATTTCATTAAGTTGTGTTAACCTCAAATTTGCAGCTTCAGCCCAGTCCAGGTTCAACCGTTTTAAAGCCCACATGGCTTTGTGTTACGGCTCTACGGGTAGATGACATGCCTTGCCGAAGACTAACCGGTAAGGAGAAGTGCCAATAGGGGTCTTGTACGCTGTGCGGTATGCCCACAACACATCATCTAGCTTCCTTGACCAGTCGGTCCTGTTTGCATTAACAGTTTTTGCTAGAATATTCTTTATCTCTCGGTTGGAAACTTCAACTTGGCCACTTGATTGAGGGTGATAAGGTGTGGCCACCTTATTCTTGACGCCATATTTCTCCAGTAGCCCCATGAAAGCCTTGTTACAGAAGTGAGACCCACCATCACTAAGAATGGCTCTAGGAGTGCCAAACCGTGTGAATGTGTTTTTCTTTAGAAATGCGGTCACACTCCTTGCCTCATTGTTCGGTAAGGCGATTGCTTCAACCCATTTGGACACATAGTCCACTGCCACCAAGATGTATTTCATACCACATGATCTTACAAAGGGACCCATACAATCAATTCCCCACAAATCAAAGATCTCGGCCTCCATCACAAAGTGCAGTGGCATTTTATGCCTCTTAGAGATTGATCCTTGCCTCTGACATTGATCACAAGCCTTGACCATTTAATTGGCATCATGGTAAATTGACGGCCAATAATAACCACATTCAAGTAACTTCGTCGCCATTCTATTGCCCCCATGATGACCCCCAACCGGTGAGTCATGGCATGCCTTTAGAATTGGCATAATCTCCTCTTCTGGAACACACCTCCGAATGATGTTGTCAGCACAGATACGGAACAAGAATGGTTCTTCCCAGTAGTATTGTCGACACTCTCTCAAAAACTTCTTTTTTTGGTAAGCTTCCAATCCATCCGGAATGAGGTCACTAACCAAGTAGTTAGCAATATCGACGTACCAAGGAGTAGATGACGAAGACAATGCCAAGATGTTCTCATCAGGAAAGGCATCATTGATATCAATATTTTCCTTTGGTCGTCCGTCTTCTTCAAGCCTAGAGAGATGATCTGCCACTTGGTTTTCTGTGCCCTTACGATCCTTGACCTCAAAGTCAAATTCTTGCAATAAGAGGACCCACCTGATTAACCTTGGTTTGGAATCTTTCTTCGCCATAAGATAGCGAAGAGCGGCATGATCGGTGTAGACCACCACCTTAGACCCCAATAAATAAGCTCGGAATTTTTCAAAGGCATATACAATGGCAAGAAGCTCTTGCTCTGTCACAGTATAATTCACTTGCGCACCATTGAGCATCTTGCTTGCATAATAGATAGGATGGAGAACCTTGTTATGCCGTTGACCCAGAACTGCTCCAATATCTACACCAGTGGCATCACACATGAGCTCAAATGGAAGAGACCAATCTGGTGTGACAATAATGGGTGTCGTGGTGAGCTTCTCTTTTAGTTCCTCAAATGCCTTCAGGCACTTTTCATCAAACACAAACTTGGCGTCTTTTTCAAGGAGCTTGCACATAGGATTTGCAATTTTGGAGAAGTCCTTGATAAAGCGCCGATAGAATCCGGCATGCCCTAAAAAGCTTCGGACACCTTTTACCGAGGTTGGTGGAGGAAGTTTGGAGATGACTTCAATTTTTGCTTGATCCACCTCTATGCCATGTTTTGAAATTTTGTGGCCCAAGACAATGCCTTCATCCACCATGAAGTGGCATTTCTCCCAGTTTAGCACAAGGTTGGTCTCCTTACATCTCTTGAGTACTTGTCTAAGATTGTCAAGACAATTCTCAAAAGAGTCACCTACCATCGAAAAGTCGTCCATGAACACCTCTGAGAAATTCTCCACCATGCCTGAGAAGATGGACATCATGCATCTTTGGAAGGTAGCCGGAGTGTTGCATAATCCAAACGGCATCCGGCTAAAGGCAAAAGTTCCATAGGGGAAAGTGAATGTTGTCTTTTCTTGGTCCTCCAATGCTATATTGATTTGGTTGTAATCGGAATACCCATCAAGGAAGCAATAGAATGACCTTCCCGCTAACCGATCAAGCATTTGATCAATAAAAGGCATAGGGAAATGGTCTTTGCACGTGGCATTGTTGAGCTTCCGATAGTCCATGCATACTCTCCACCCGGTGACCGTCCGTGTTGGGATGAGCTCATTCTTTTCATTGTGGATTACTGTCATGCCTCCCTTATTTGGTACACATTGCACTGAACTCACCCAAGAACTATCCGTAATAAGGTAGACAACCCCGGCATCCAACCACTTGATTATCTCTTTCTTGACCACCTCTTGCATCGATGGATTCAATCTCCTTTGGTGTTCAACACTCGGCTTGCTTCCTTCCTCCAATTGGATTTTATGCTCACAAATTCCGGCGAGAATTCCTCGGATGTCCACTATTGTCCATCCAATTGCTTGTTAGTGTTCCCGCAAGACATTCAACAATTTACCTACCTGCACATCATCCAACAAAGAGGAAACGATTACGGTAAAGTATCATTAGAGGAAAGAAATTTATACCTCAAATGTGATGGAAGTGGCTTGAGCTCAAGTTGTGGTGGCTCAAATATGGAAGGATTTGCGAGAGGAGTGGCTCTATTCTCTAAGTCAAGAGAGAGCTTCTTCGGTGCATAAGTGTAGGACCCACGTTCTTCCAATGCACTCACGGCTTCTACATACCCCTCCATGTGTTCACCATCAAAATTTACCAAGATTGTCGCCAAGGCCTCACCAAGGCACTCTTCCTCCATCTTCATGTCACTAGCATCCTCGACCTCATCAACAACATCTATGACCGAGATCCCTTCATATGCATTCGGCAACTTCAAGCCCTTACTAGCTTGGAAAGTGACTTCCTCATCATTCACTCGGAACTTGATCTCATTTTGTTCCGAGTCCATCAAAGCTCTTCCCGTAGCAAGGAATGGTCTTCCCAATATGATAGGAATTTCCTTGTCAACCACACAATCAAGGATAACAAAGTCGGCCGGGAGAAGGAACTTCCCCACTTTCACTAAGACATCATCAACAATACCCACGGGTCTCTTGATTGAACGGTCGGCCATTTGCAATCTCATACTTGTAGGTCTTGGCAAACCCAATCCCGCTTGCTTGTAAATAGCAAGAGGCATCAAATTTATGCTAGCCCCATTATCATAAAGTGCTCTTGCAAAATCTCTCAACCCGATAGTACATGGGATGGTGAATGCTCCCGGGTCTTCCTTCTTCTCAACGGTTGTCATAGAAATAATAGAACTAACCCGGTGAGTCATACTCACCACTTCATTCTTGGTAGATCTCTTCTTGGTCATCAAGTCCTTTAAGTATTTGGCAAATCCCAGCATCTCTTGGAAATCCTCCAAGAAAGGGATGTTCACCGATAATTGCTTCAACATATCATAAAAATTCTCGAGCTTGCTATCATCTACCCTTCTTGCAAGCCTTTGAAGGAATGGAGGAGTAGGTCGAGGAATCGGTGGAGGAGCTTTTGGGGTCTCCTTTACCTTTTCCTTAACCTCTTCATGCTTTGCTTTTTGGATTTTCACCTCTTGGGAGGGTTTCTCACTTTCAACAACAACCAGCACTTCAACTTGTGCCTCAACATCTTGCTCAAGATCATCTACCTCAAATACTTGTTCACTTTCATCTTAAAGGACTTTCCCGCTTCTAATAGTAATAGTCATGCAATGAGAAGATGGACCGCTTACATTCCCATTTGGGTTGACAATTATATCACTTGGAAGAGTACCTTTGAGCTTTGGATTTTGTTCTCTTGACAAGTCTCGCATTTGCATTACAAACTTTTGTATAGAGGCGGTATGTGACCCCACAACTTCGGACATGTTCTTCATTGTAGCATCACCTCTCTCTTGATTTTGCAAGATCTTTTCAAGCATTCCTTCCAACTTGGATTCATTTGAAGTACCCTCCTTGTAATATTGCCCCTTCGGTAGAACATAGGGGTTAGAAATCTGGTTAGCATAATTTCTATTGTTGTTGTTCCAATTACCTTGACTCGACCCACCTTGGTCATTGCGCCAATTTTGTTGGCCTTGCCCTTGCGGGTTTGTCCTCCATTGATTTTGTTGGTGATACCCACCTTGAGAATTATGAACATAGTTGGCTTCTTCGAACTCTTGATTTCCCGTTGGTTGCATGTCTTCCACAACACTTACCTTCTTCGTTTGATTTTTTGTGAACATCTTTGTCAACATATCAATGTTTGTGGCAAGACCGGCAATCAATTGGTCTCTCTCTTGATTTTCTTTGATCATGTTGGTTATAGAGGGAGTACCATAGGAAATTCCATCGCTAGCATCTTCAGAGTGCCATGCTTGATTGTGTTTGGCCATTTTGTCTAGAATTTGTGTAATCCTAGGAATGATTTGTCCATGAAAGACTCGCCTGCTGCGTTTTTGGCTATGGACTGGGACAATGGGTCTAAACCCATGTAGAATTTCCCCATCAAAATATTATCGGGAAAACCATGGTTCGGTGACCTCACCAAGTACTGTAAGACCCCGAAAAATTTTGCTAAGTAATTTAGGATTTTGGGGTGCCAGGTAGGCTAATTATAATACATTATATGCTATAAATATGATGTAAATGAACTGTATATGGTAAACAAGTGTATAAGTCAGATAATGAGTAATGTGGCGTCCAAGGAAAGGCCTAAGTCTAAGTCAAATTGGAAAATTGCATAATAGGCTAAAATTCCAAATGAGTTCGCACAAGTCCACACTTTGAACAAGAATATATAAATATATATATAAGGTATTATGTGATGGATAACCTACCAAATGAAATTTCTTTGAGTCTAGTTTCTAACGCTTCAAACCGTTCGTCATTTGGACATTCCTACACAAAGTTATGATCAAATTACCAAAGGCTGGATTTGCGATCGCAAAACGACTATGCAGACCGCATTTGTGTCGCATAATGAAGCAGAGTCGGGAAAAATATTATGTTGTCGCATGTTGATTATGATATAGCATAATTGATTATGTTGTCGATTATGCTATAGCATAATGATTATGCTGTAAGAATGCTGCCCACATTTTGATTATGCTAGAGCATAATTGCACCACATAATTGACTTTGGGGGTCATTTTTTGAAAATTTTCATATCCGAACCCACTTTGATAAATAAGCTTTGGGGATTCATTTGTGGCTATTTTATGATATATCTAGAGAGTGGTGAGAGCATTTTAGAGAGAGAAGGAGGGAACCTAGCCTCCTAATCATCAATCTTGCACAAATCCTCAAGAATCAAACATGCTAATCTCTAGCTCACTATCTTCCGGGTAAGTCCTACTTCTAATATTTCATATATGAGATTATGAGATCAAAAATGTATTGTGGGGTTAGAAATAGGCCATGCACGTGACACTAAGATATAGTATGTGGTATTAATAAATTATTTTGGGTAATTCTTGATGAAATTGGTTGAGGGAAGAAGGAATTTTAATTGTAGGACCTTTTAGTCTATTTCACATGATTAGGTGTTTGATGAAATTCCTAAGAGAGTTACACCATGGAAATTTTTTCTAAATTATTAATTCATTTCCGTTATCTCCTTATAGATTATTATTGTTAGAGGTGTTGGTGTATTGTAGAAACTTAAGGAAATCTCAACCAGGTATGTTGGCTAACTTTTATCTCTCCAAATGGAGTTCCATAATGTTTTCCGTAAGTTTAAGTACAATCGACTCAAAATATCTAAATCCTACATTCCGGGTCATCCCGTATGAACTTATAAACTTGATTATTCCGAATGAGCTTATTACCGAAAGATAGAGGTTTAAAGTATGGTTTGCTTATTAAAATGGTATTGCCTAGAGTCGTATTCTAAATTAAAACTAGTACACCAATTGGGTGAGGAAGACAAAGGAAACTCGATATGCTTATTACTCCTAATTGTTCCTATATGTGCTTAATGACTTGAATGAGTATGTTTCGTTGTTGATAATCTTTAAAGGTGTTTGGAAAGAAATTAAATGAACTAGGGAAAATGGAGTGTGGGATATATATATACACACACACACACACATATATATATATATATATATATATATATATATATATATATATATATACATAAAAATTTCCTAAGGAGAATATACATATATGAAATGGATTACGAGACGAGCCTGGACTCAACTGTGTAAGATAACCTCTAGAATGTGGAATTTACCTAAAGGCTCTTTGAGGTATGTATGGCTGACTTCATTCTTCTTAGAATCGAATCATTGGTGTTTGAATAACTGGTATGAGCCCCTTACTTGATCGTATGGAATTGATTGCTTAATGTGCTATGTTGAAGGGTTTCTGTTCCTAAATTGTTCTATGTGTTACCATGTCACCATGCTACCTGAAATTGTGAATTATGATTCTTCATGCTCCTTTTATTATGTGTACAAATTCGTTACATGTAGGTTCTCCTTAATATGAAGGATGATCTTATTGAACGGTTAAAAGAGGGGAATGTGACTCAAATTGTTAAAATGTTCAAGTGCCAAGGATTGTGTGATAAATGATGGGAAATGAATGTGAACCGAATAATTAATTTGATATGGTTATGTCCCAAAGTGAGATGGCTTATCTGATTGGGCCGAGATCGGACTCCATGATGTACACATGGTGGTATTTGCATCGAAAATATGATGTTGGTTATGTCTCACTATTTCAAGTGAGATGGCTTAGACGATCGGGCCGAGATCGGACTCCATGATGTACACATGGTGGTATTTGCATCGAAAATATGATGTTGGTTATGTCTCACTATTTCAAGTGAGATGGCTTAGACGATCGGGCCGAGATCGGACTCCATGATGTACACATGGTGGTATTTGCATCGAAAATATGATGTTGGTTATGTCTCACTGTTTCAAGTGAGATGGCTTAGCCGATCGGGCCGAGATCGGACTCCATGTTATACACATGGTGGTATTTATATCGGAAATATGAGTATAAATTATGATGCCGATGATGTCTCACTTGGGATGGCTTAGCCGGTCGGGCCGAGACCGAACTCCGTGTAAAAAGGACACGGTGGCATTATAAATCGTGGCACTTGGCAATAAGAGACTATTAATCAAAAAGATGGAAAGACGGAATAAGAAACTATGTGACCCCTACTTGTGATTCTCTCTTCCTGTGAAGTACCATGTGATTTCCATGACTGCCTTCCTACCTGTTTAAATGATTCTCTTGAAAGTTTGTGTGATTTCTTAATTGATGTTGTGATGGTGCTTATGTTTCTCATTGAATTATGGAATTCTTCGTATTGCATTATTGATCTTTCTAGGGAGATGTGTGTTACTTCCGTAAGTTGAATATCGTTAGGTTTCACTTGGGTATTTGGATGCTTATTATTGTGACTTGATTGTTTCTATGGCTTCCTTATTCTTGTATGTTTATTCTATTTTGAAAGATGATTTTTAGCTTATATACTAGTACTATTCGACAGTACTAACGTCCCTTTTGCCGAGGACGCTGCATCTTTAATGGATGCAGGTGTTTTCATAGTAGGCGGCAACGATCAGAGATAGCGGTATGTTCCTCCCAGCTAACTTGGTGATTCCCACTTCATTTCGGGGTCCCGTGTCATTTGGTTATTGTGTATTATTCATTTGAGGTATAGCCGGGGGCTTGTTGCCTGCACTTCCATATTACTCTTCAGTTGTATTTAGAGGCTCCGTAGACAGGTTGTGGGTGGTGTCGGGTATTGGAATTAAACTAGAAATGTTGGTGTTTGGCAAATATGTTTTTCGTCATATTTATAAGAATTGTAATATTCTTGATATTATGGTTGAAACTGCTAATGAAAACAAGGATGGAAGTTAATGAAATATTTATAAAGTATGATTGATAGAATTTATCTCTTAATCATTCATAAACTAGTTTGGGTAGAATGAAACCTAACATGCTTGCTCAGTCGGGTTTACTCGGTTGAGCGCCGGTCGCGCCACTCAGTTTTGGGGCGTGACAAACTTGGTATCGGAGCCTAAGGTTTTAAAGTGTCCTAGGATGTCTCGGAGCCGTGTCTAGTAGAGTCCTTATTATCGGTGTGTTGTCGACCACATCTATAATTAGGAGGCTACTTGGACATTTAGGAATTTCACCCTTCTTTAATACTCCAAATCGTGCGGTTGCACTCAAGATAGGGAGCTAATTCCCTCACTATGTCTTAATCTCAAGATGAGTAATTCATGACTTTGAAACAGTAAGGAAGGAATAACCCCACCATTAAATCTGAGGTAGATTGCCCAAAAGTTTGTTAAGAGAATGTATCGAGCCATGAAGGGATAGGTAGAACTTGTTGCTAAGGGGAGTACCCTTGTTCCTATTAATGTCACTGCACCACCAGGTCATGTAATATATCAGTATGTTACCAACGTACGTTAGGGATGTGGAGTTGAGGGGCATCGATTAAGTTATCGCCCTATCAACCTAAAGTCACCAAGTAAGTCACTCCTTAGAACAACCAACGTACTCTTGTTGTATATGTACATCCATATTGAAGAGTTCTCATAAACATGGTCTTAATAAGATGTTGAGTTGCAAAACATTGCATGAACCTACTCCTTGAACGAGACGTATTATTCGTGAATCCACTCTATCACCAATTCTCGTATTTACATTCATTTGTGGAATCAAGTTCTATAATTATGTCCTTGAATTGAGTTATAACTCTAGGATTAACACTTCCCACTTGCTTTCCTAATTTCTCAACAAGGGACTATATCCGATGAATTTCTTACATCTTCTTATTTAAATGGACAACATATGCTCACTTGTGCCTATGCATGCACCGTCGTAATGTTTGCCTATGTAGTTTCAAGTTCCATGAAAAACATCCCAGTGTTGCAATCCTTCTAAAGTCACTCTTTTCTCACTGGTATATATGGCTTCTATGGTTTGAATAGTCACTCTACTCTCTTGCGAGTATCATCATGAAACCTTCTCACTGTCTAGTAACATAAGAGTCTACCTTAGCACCTATCATATCAATGCATGTCAATCAAAATGGTCACTGTGTGCATAAAGTCTCCCTAAAAATCTTGATCCTCACATCTCCGTCATAGGAAGATCTTGTGTCGCTATCTTAGTTTAACTTTCGTGTCCACTTGAGACATCCCACAGTAAGTAGATCACTTTGTTCCTAGTATTGCGGTTGCCCGTGACGTGGTCTTGTATTGCAATTTGGGAGTTAATATAGAGAAGCATGACAAACTCATGACAAATATTTATTTTCTCTTTACACCTCCACAACATGTGTTAATGGTGTTCCTCTGTTAGTAAATTCATTGAGCTAGTTTCCCAACACTTATTCGATAACTAGGAGAGAACGTGTCCTTCTATGTGTCACTATAACACTTCCTATCTCGTAAGGACCCTTACTAGACTCCCCGTCAAGACTAAATGCACCTTTGGGGGATATCATAGCATAACGCTTGCTTCTTATGCTTTCCTGTCTTTCATTAGCATCGGGATACTTCTCAAGTCAACATCCATGGAGAACTCATTATGAAAATCTGCGAATCTTCCATGATTATTCTATATTGCCTCATTGGTTTCTAATGCCTTTGCACACTCGACTTCTAGAATCATTGACCAGGTCATTGTCATGTGCGGGGAGTTTTGCTATCCTTGGCATTCCACCTCCCTGGGTGGATACGAGTTTTATTTTTATTTCTCCCCGGAGCATTATGTTAACCATTAGAACCCCTCTAACCAATACATGATTTTATCCCCATATTAAGATGCCCTAGATATATGGTTTCACTCGTAAAGGTTGAGATTAGATGCTTCCAGGTTTCTGCACATACCATAAGCATACTGACTAAGAAGACGAGTTGTCGTATCTTTAGTTACCTCTGTGCTTCATTTGTCTGATAATTGATGTCTTCACAATGGTTAACGATGTCGGTATTGTTAGTGGTAATCTTCGTGTCTCTTAGCATAACCTTATGAGTGAGAAATAAATATATATCAACCAACATCCTTTCCTTCTGGAATCTAGCCACAAACTCTCGCAGTAATTCAGAATCTCCTTGTGCATTCCTAAATTTGTTGGCTTTTTGGTCATGTACCTTTCTGGCCCCGGCATGGTCCTTGATGAAAGAGTCCGCCAGCATCTCAAAGGAGTCTATGGAGTGCTCGAGCAAAAACGAATACCATGTGAGGGCTCCCTTCGTAAGGGTCTCCCTGAATTTCTTCAGTAAGACCGGCTCGATCTCGTAGGGAGCTAAATTATTTCCCTTCGGCGCCGTTGTATAGGTGGTGATGTGCTCTAGAGGATCTGAAGTCCCATCATAATTCAGAACGTCTGGCATTTTAAACTGCTTCGGGATTAGTTCTAGTGTTGTGCTTGGTTTGAACAGCAAATCTGTATACTTCCTTGAGTCCGACCCTTTCAGCACTGGTGGTGCGCTCGAAATTTTATCCACTCGGGCGCTTATTTCCCTCGTAAACTGCATGAGTTCGATTTTAAAGAGATCACTCTCGTTGTTGTGACCAGATCCGCTACCATTCACCCGAACCCATCAAAGCCGACCTTGCCCCTCGGGGTGTTGTTGTCGACCCTCTACGTTGTTTGATTTGTGGGAGAACCTGGAGGAACTAGACCTCGTCCATTCGCGTTGTTAGAAGCACCCGATAACACCTGCTTTAGCTTCGTCATGACATGATCCTGTCATGTGAGATGGCCTATAATGTCCTCTTGTTGCTCTTTCAAGAACTTCACTGTTTTGATGACGTGCTCGTCTTCAGCAGCATCAAGAGTCGCCTCTCAAACATATCGCAGATATCGTCCGCGTGGACCAGCGTGGCCTCATCCCCCTCGTTGCGGGTATCACAACTTGAATCCTCGTGTTGAGGCTGAGTTCCTTGGACTCAACATTGTTTGCGATGTTGACACTATTATATGCCATTTTCTATGATTTTTGCTAAGAAAAAAATAGTCAAACGAGTTAGTAATAGATCCAAGGATCAACTCAATTACACAACTGTCTAAGCCCCACGGTGGACGCCAAATTGTTTACCTGTAAAGCGGTACAGTTGAATTTATACGTAATTTTTAAATAAGTGAATTAATTTGATCCCAAGATGATAAATAAATTAGACAAAACTATAGAACTTAGCCTTGAGGTTAAGATAAAATAACAAAAATTGTGATTCCGGGAGCAAGCTTCTAGGGAACTAATAACAATATGAATGCGCAAGAAGACAAAATTGTATTGAGCTTTGAACCGAGTGTGGTAGATGTTTATTAGAAAATTCATGTCCTTTACAATGATAATAGAGCTCACTATTTATAGTTGTACGTAGGGAACACGGTCCTAGGATCAAGCCCCTATTTAATGACAATTATGAAAGCCATTGAAGAATGTGTAACGGACGAGATCGTTGCCTTTGAACCCGACTGTATTCTTGTCTTCAGTTCCACGTGTCACTTTCTCATTCGATCATTTAGTAGGCATTTGGACATAAGAATTGTCAAATTCCCAAAAATGGTGAAAGAATTTTTCAAGTGAAAATGGTATTTGAAATTTAGAGTTGTGTTTGGACATAAATTTCAGTTTGGGTTGTTTTTGAAGTTTTGTGAGTGAAAATTTTGAAAAATAGCTTTTTGAAGTTTTTAAAATTTTCGAAAAGTTTCAAAATGAACGAAAGCTGATTTCAAAAAAGTGAAATTCTTTTTTAAAAAAGGAAAAAATATTTTATGTCCAAACGGGCTCTTAATATGAACATATTTTGCCTCGTCTCAAAAAGAGTAACTGGTATAGATGGAATGCATGCCAAACCTATATATTAATATAAAGCAGGGCATAAGAGAGGTGATGTTGCATCTTCCATAATGCAGGAATCCTATTTATCTTTTTCCTCCTTTATTTGAAACTTTTTCTCCATTTTTCCCATTTATTTTAGTTTTTAAAATGTCAATATCCATAACTCACACCTCTTCATTGGGGGTTATGACTTTTCATGTCAATAATACCAATTTTTTGATGAGTTACAAAATCCATCTTTTCGTTTTAATCCACACCTCTTCATTGGGATTATGACTTTTCAAGTCCATAACCCCCGATTCTTTATTGTCTTATATTTGTGACCAACTACATTTTCCATGTTAGCACTCACAGAATTGTGCCCTCCTTTAATTGAACATAGACTGCTTTGAGAGACAGATACAAGGCTTCCGAACATATTTTGCGATTTGAAGTTGATGTTCTTATATATACTATGATTGAAAATAAATATCTTGGGACTATGTTCGCTATGTATTCTGCAGGTTGTTCCTTAAGATATATTTGTAGGTATCTATCATATTCTTTCTCTTTTTCCTCATAAAGTGTTTGTGTTCCAATCATTTTTTATTAAATTCGTGCAACTTTTTGTATTAAACCTTGTGCGTGGCTTGATCAAATTCCTTTATTTTCTTCATTTTAATTTAATCAGTCCTTTTGTTCTTCTTCTTCACAAATAAAATACAAGTGCACATCCATTTTATCCATAACATACATGTTCATGCATGCTCATTGGCGGTTGTTTCCATCTAATGAAACAATCTGCCATCTAACGGCTTGCAATTGTAGTCATTATTGACTGGTTTTTATGATGGCATCACGAGAACAACAAATACCACCAACTAGCGATGCAACGTGGACGGCTTGACACGCGATAAAAGGTGTGACATTTTGTCTTGCCATAATGAAATAGAATTGTGTTATATATTTTTATTTTCTTCCTTAATGGGTTTGACTACGTGACTCAACAATCCTCATCTGAAAAGAAAAGGTTAATTATATTGATGGAATCGATCGGGATGCTTTTGGTAGTTGAAAAGGTAACTAGTACGCGATTAGTAGAAAAATACAATATCTTTTAGGGAAGCAGGGTTAAGGAAAGATGTAACTTTCTCATTTTCACAACTCAATCCAATATATTCATTCATTGAACATGAATTTCAACTTCGAAACGAATGTCTTTAATTTTTTGACAGAAACTAACCCAGGTAAAGAGATAACTTTATATTTTTTTCCACATATCACTTCCTTTAATAACAAGAATCATAAAAAGAAAGCAAAGAAGAAGGGAGGAAAGCAACAAAATACATTTTAGTTAGTAGATTTTATTGATTGTTTGCAGTATTTAATGAGTTGACTGATATATATATATATATAAAACACGAAGGCCCTTAGCGAAATTTCTTTCATCTTTTTTATCATTTTAAAATAAAGTTTACATTGGATAAAATAGTAATTTAGTTATTTTCCTAATTTGATGACTGTTTGAAGAATTATAATAAAAATAAATTATGATTTCAATCATATTAGATTTAATATTATGTCACAACAATGGCTGCATTTTTGTAAGCTTACCCAAAGGATATGCCCTTCAAATTAATATAAAATATATTTGCTCAAATTTTTTATGTGTGAACCAGTTTCTTCTATAAACTGTGTGATGACCCTTATTATTTCAAATTTCTAAAAAAAATATAATTATTTTTACTGATGAAATTTTGCAGAATCATAATAATAATATATAACACATATCGAAATTTAATTACCAAAAAGCAGATATATCAATCATTTTCGATTCAATATCATGTTACAAGAATTACTACAATTTTTTTAAAGATTTTTTCAAACGATATGCCCTTCAAAGTTAAAATTAAGAAGAAATGAGTGTTCTCCAATCGAAATGTGTATCGATCTTACCTTTTATAAATAAATTCTATAATTGTCATAAAACTAATTATTTTCAAATATAACAACAAATGGATTTAATCAATTTTAGAACTATTTAAATACTAATTCCACTTGATTAATGATATATCGAACCAAATATACTATTTTCAAATATAATTCTGAACCATTCTCCGGTGTATTTTACTAGCTTACTTTAGTATTTTTTTTGAATGTCTTTTCTCATTTTCAGGGCACTTTGATTTTGTGTTCATCTGAAATTCATGGATTGTTAGTTGTTTGCTATATGTGTGAAGTTCTATCCACTATTTATGTTTTCAATGATTATGTGTACTACTGAAAAGGAAGCATGCTAGCTTTATTTTATTAAAAATGTGGCATAAAATTTAAGTTGTATTATTAACTAATGATTGAGGATTTAGGAAAACCTATAGTCAAACTGAGAATCGCAGCCGAAGTTTGCTAAAGAGTCTGCCACTTTGTTGTTTTCTCCGGCCGATCAAACCTATCCTTGGGTTCGATCCAGCAAGTGATTCCCTCCCCGAAAGAGGGATAGTCGTTAGGTCATGAATGGAATGCGAGGAAGAGAGATAAGCAGTTGGCGGGGACCATCCGTTATCGGTCCATATTGGGTAGATCTACCCCTCTCATCCTCTGATCCTTTATCTACCGTTCAATCTATTGATTTAATTTCTTCTCGACTGGCCTATTACGCACTCGGGCCAATCTACTACACGCTAATAATGCAGGCCCAGAGTCGGATTCGGCCAAATAAACAGAATGGCAAGCTTCATTACCATTCGAAAAATCCCATCGGTTCGAAACTAAATCCTAAACTTCGGAGTCTTACCCGCCCTTATTAGTAGTAGGCAACCTTTCTTTCTCGCCTTTCTTCCAGCTTTTTCCAGATAAAGGTCTAATAGAGTTGCGCTTATGAGACGTTTTTTTTCTTCTTAATTGAGTTGGATATACGTACAATGTCAGTCAATATTAATGACTATTCTCAAGAAGTTATACTTTTGTTTCATAACTCAAACATTCATTGAGATAGGATACACGCGATGCGCGTACCCTAAATGATTTTTTTATTATATTGAACGTAAAATTCTGTTAGATAAAAATTAAAATTAAAATTAAAATTAAATATTTAAAACTTGGGATGAGCTGCTATTAAGAGTTGAATCAACAACAAAAAAATCTCTTTAAAGTTAAGAACACCTAATTAACCAAAAAAGTCTTTGATTTTATTAATTTGCGAAAAATTCAAGTCATTCTTTTCGAAATTTACAATAAAATAAATTATAATATAGTAGTATGAACAAACTGTTAAAAATGCGAATATTAAAAATAATAAGAATGAAACATTAAAAGACAAAATATATTTTAAGTGTATATTTTATGTTTAATCTTAAATGTTTCTCAGATATATTGTTCTGTCAACGAAATTCATATAGAATATTACAAGAATCACAAAGTGGTGCTTAATAAAAAAATAAATTTAAATTATGATATCAATATTAAGTAACTTTAAATATTGCGGAAAGGTATACTAGTAGTATTATATTAGTGAGGTTAATATCTGGATCGAGGAATAGTTATGTACTAGTATGTACAAATTTGTATAGTTTAGTGGCATATGTGGCCCTTTTTCGAAAGTAAGGAAATTGTGGGCTCCGCCTAATTTGTCCTTCCTCTCAAATTGACATTTAGGATTTTGCTCAAAATTTCTGCCCTCCATGGCTTCGCCGTCTGATTCTGCTGAGTCGTAAGTTACTTTAACTGCTCGCTGTAAATCGTATAAAATAGAGCGTTTCTGAATTTGTGTTTTTGGTTTGTTGAAGGCAAGTTATAAGGAGGAGAAAAGGACCTGCGTTTGAGTATTTGGTTCCACTTGTTTATGCACCTGTCCTTCCCCTCAGTTAGTTTTTGATCTATCCAATTCTTTCTTATTTGATATTCTTTTCAGATGGATCTGCTTTCTAATGCATTGATGTTTTTGGGTTTTTCAGTTAGGATAGTTCTGAGGCACAAGCCAGTTCTTAGGGATCGTTTGTTCTATGGTGTTTTGGCTGGTGCATTTGCCCATGGCACTTATTTAGTGTATCCTTTCGTTCCTTCATTTCACAAATTTTCTGAATGCTTTTATTTTAATTAATACAAGTCATGAGTTCAAAGACATTAGAGTAATCGTACAATTAGATGCTTTGTCTTGAAATAGATATGTGAAGAAAGGTTCTATTTGATATTATAGAGTTTTTCTTTCATTTAATCATTTTATGGTGTTTGGTCGGCAATTCATAACTACTACAGAACACCAGCTATAATCATAGACCTTGTAATTGGATAAAGTGCCCAGGGGTTTATACGGTCCAGTTTGGGTTTCACTTTGATTTTGGTAGGTTTAAATGGATCCTATTGGGACTAAAATTGGTATCTATGTGGCATTTCATTTAGTAGCAAAACCGTTAGGACATTGACTATATGCTTTGGCAAGAGGATAGTTGGACAGGCTGACGGTAGAAAAGATGGGACGAGAGGAGGGACCTCTATTTGTGTATGGTAGTTGTTATTACAATAAGAGGAGGTGAAAGAGGACAAATGAGTAAGAGCAGTGGCAGGTGTGCATCCCTCTGTTCTTCATAAAGTTGATTTGCTATTTCTGTTTTTAGTTGGAGATTAGTTGGTGTTAGGTTATTGAAAAATGTCTGATAACAATGAAAAACCTGTTTGGTGCTTCCTTCTGTATTTCTACAGATTATGGAAATTCTTTTGTTCTCAAAGCATGTTAGTACGGGGAAGAATTGTGCATGATGTTTAAGTGGAGAAGGGTAGACGGACGAGCCAATTATTTCAAACCTTGAGCTACTGACCCTGAAGAATTTCTGGGTTATCAAAAATAATTGGCAGAATTTTTGATCGGTGAGTTCGTTCATCGAATTCAAAGGCTACCAAGTTAATCCACTAGATGTAGATATAGGTATGTTTGGTTGCGTTTGACCGTCAACTGGAAGCCTTATCACAAATGTGGTGTGATAAACCACCATTCAAAGCCTTTGCAGCTTGTTTGATAAAATTGAACAGGTAAAATCAGAGGTACAAGGAGGATATGTTTTTCCATTATTTTAGGATTTCATATGGAATATCTCACCTTATGTGAAAAATAGCTTGAAATTGTGCATATAAACTTTAAAAATTAAGGGTATTATATTATAATTTTTGTTACCATCCAAATGCCGGAGATGACACCTTTATCCTTTTCTCCCAATTAGCCAGCCTCTTTTCTTTCTTTCTTTTAAGTCCATAACGTTTCCACTGTAATGTGTTTTGACTTTAGAATATTGTGAGTACATTTACAATTGTAGCCTCAAGACCTACAGTCATTATACTAATGCAAGATTGAGAATCATTTGATTGTATTGATAGATAGTGGTTAAGTCCATCTTTTACAACTCATATACTCCCTTCGTTTCTGTTTTTTGTGACATATTTTGATTAGGCGAGGATGTAGACTTTTGAAACTTGTGGTCTTAAATATGCTATAACATTTGTGTGGCTATAAAACTTTTGAAACTACAACAACAACAACAACAACTACCCAGTAAAGTCCCACAAAGTGGAGTCTGGGGAGGGTAATGCGTCCGCAGACCTTACCCCTACCCCGATAGGGCAGAGAGGCTGTTTCCAATCGATCGTCGGCACAGGAAAATAAAAACAAGAAAAGAAAAGACAATTCATTAGTAACTCCAGCAGAAATCGTAGAAATAGTAACCTAAGCATGAAAATCATAAAATAAATGACATGCAATGATATTTTCCAGAAACTACCATCTGGGAGCTCAATAAAATCCGCAAGCCATCTATGGTAAACCCTATCCAACCCCGCCTCACCCCGGGAATAAAGTAAGAAAAGCTCTAGTACCCCCTATCCTACAACCCTGATGCTTCACCTCCAGACCTTCCTATCAAGGGCCATGTCCTCGGTAATCCGCAGTCTAGCCATGTCCTGCCTAATCACCTCTCCCCAATATTTCTTAGGTCGCCCTCTACCTCTTCTCGAACCCACCACCGCCAGCCGCTCACACCTCCTCACCGGGGTATCAAAGCTTCTCCTCCGCACGTGCCCGAACCATCTGAGCCTCGCTTCCCGCATCTTATCATCCACCGGGGCCATGCCCACCTTCGCCTGAATATCTTTATTCCTAATCCTTATCCTAGTGTGCCGCATATCCACCTGAGCATCCTCATCTCCGCTACCTTCATCCTCTGAATATGAGAGTCCTTAACCGGCCAGCACTCTGCCCCATACAACATGGCCGGTCTAACCACAACTCTATAAAACTTACCTTGAGTTTCGTTGGCACTTTTTTGTCACACAAGACTCCTGATGCAAGCCTCCATTTCATCTAGCCCCCCCCCCCCATACGATGAGTGACGTCCTCGTTGATCTCTGCCTACTTCACTTGACTCGGCGCTAAACTTGCACTCCAGGTACTCTGTCTTAGACCTGCTCAATTTGAAACCCTTAGACTCGAGGGTCTGTCTCCAGACCTCTAGCCTCTCGTTAACACCGACCCTCGTCTCGTCAATCAGAACTATGTCATCAGCAAATAGCATACACCATGGCACATCCCCTTGAATGTGGTGTGTCAGTGCATCCTTCACCAAGGCAAATAGGAATGGGCTAAGCGCAGATCCTTGATGAAGCTCCATAACCACCGGGAAATACTCCGAGTCGCCTCCCACCGTCCTAACCTTAGTCTTAGCTCCATCATACATGTCCTTGATCGCTCTGATGTAGGCTTCCGACACACCCTTTGTCTCCCGACATCTCCACAACACCTCCCTAGGGACCTTGTCATACGCTTTCTCTAAGTCAATAAACACCATGTGCATGTCCTTCTTCTTATCCCTGAACTGTTCCACCAATCTCCTAACAAGGTCCTATAAAACTTTTGAAACTGTAGTCTTAAAATTGTCATAACGGTTGCGTGGCCATAAAAGCTTGTCAGTAAGGGTAAAATGGATAGTTTAAGTTAAATTATTTCCAAATTTAAAATCTTTCTGTCACGACCCGAAATCGCAACTGCGGGACCGTGGTGACGTCTAACATTCACTTGCTAGGCAAGCCAACATTAGCTACACATTATTCATTTTAACAGGTTTAATAATAGTTAAATAAGAAACAAAGACCGTAGAACTTCAAAATAGATATGATAATTCCCAATATGACGTCTAGTCAAAACCCCTAAATCTGGTGTCACAAGTACATAACCTACTAATACAAAAATACTACAACCAAGGTCTGAAATAAAAATACAATTGTCTGAATGAAATAACAGTGCAACAAATAAGCAAGGGACTTCAGGGTCTGCGAACGTTGTGCAACTCTACTTTTAGTCTCCGTGTTAGGATAGTCTGAGCAAGCCTCCACTAACTGATGTTGGGACCAATACCCGAATCTGCACAAGAAGTGCAGAAGTGTAGTATGAGTACAACCGACCCCATATAAGTGCCGAGTCTAACCTTGACGAAGTAGTGACGAGGCTATAACAAGACACTCACTATAAACCTGTACGAGTATAAATGAAATAACAACAAAACAGAGAAAACAAGTATAACATGAAAATCGGTCACCTTGCATGTATGTCGAAATATCCAAACCTCGCATGCTTAACCCATGACTACGTATATACACTCGTCACCTTGCATATACCTCGTCCCCAGAGATAAATCAAGTAGCAAATAGACCAATCAAGTCCTAATTCTCTCAAGTCAAGGTTAACCACGACACTTACCTCTTCTCGCAACCAAATCAATGATCAACCATGCCTTTTCCTTTAGAATAAGCCTCCAAACCAATCAAATCTAGCCAAATATAGTTCAAACAATTCAAAATAAGCTTTAGAAACTACCCATGAGAGATAAAGATTCAATCTTTAATGAAATGGGGAAAAGTAAACCCGAGGCTCGCTTGGTCAAAATCCGAGATTCGGACCAAATTCCGATTACCCATTCGCCCCAAGCCTGGTTATGTGATTTGTTTCGAAAATTTGAGGTCTAAATCTCAATTTTTACAAAATCCCTAAATTCTACCTAAAACCACTAATTTCTACCGTGAAATTCATGGATTTAAGATTAAAATCAATGGGTGATTATGGAAATACATCAAAACTAGTTAAAAAGTACTAACAAATGAAGTTGAGATGAAAATTTCTCTAAAATCCTCTCTAGTCCGAGCTTTAGCTTTCAAAAATGGTGTAGAATGATAAATCCCGACTTTCAGCTTTCATTTAACTGGGCGTCAGGTGTTCTTCGCCTTCGCGAAGCACCTGCCGCATTCGCGAAGCACACAAGCCCAATGGGCTTCGCGTTCACTCCATCACGTTCGCGAAGGCTATTCCCCAGTCAAACCTTTGCGCTCGCGTCCCGGGGGTCGCGTCATCCCCCAGACTTCCCCAAGCCTACTCGTTCGCGTGAGGCCTTTCGCGTTCACGAAGGGCAATCCCCCAGCCCCTCGTGTTCGCGATTCACCTCTCCCGTTCACGTAATGTACCAGCCCCAGCCCAAATTTTTTCCCTTCATGATCGCGAGAGTGGCTTCGCGATTGTAAAGCACTGAGCACCAGCAGAAAACCAGCAAATCTCCCAAGTCCAAAAATGGTCCGAAACCAATTCGAAACTCACCCGAGACCCTCGGGCTCCAAACTGAACATGCACACAAGTGTAAATCATCATATAAAACTTGCTCGCTACCTCAAATCAGCAAAATAACATTAAGTAACAAGAATCGATCAATAAGACTCAAGATTTCAACTTGAAAACTCATTTTTCTCTGTCTTTCACATATTGCGTCGAAATGCGCTAGTGTCATCCCGGACCCCAACCAAACGTGCGTAGAAGTTCAAAAACATCATACGAACCTACCGGAATCGTCCAAACACCGCTCCGAGGTCGTTTACATAAAACATTGATCGTGGTCAACTCAAGTTTTTTCAAAGCCAAAAATCATATTTTCTTTAAAATTTCACGTAAAATATTTCCGAAAAACAACACGGTCCACACACGCAAGTCATATAACATCTAAGTAACTTATGAGGTCTCGGAACAAGGAAATAAGGGCTAGTACTCAAAACGACTTATCGGGTCGTTACACTTCTATTTCGGAATAGACTAAAAAAATGTTGTCACACGGAGGGAGTTTATGATATCAAAAGCATGTGCTCTCGTCACTTTATTATTCACGTTTTTAAATTCATAAAATAGTGTTTCAACAGAGCAACAAATTTCTTTACATGTAAGTGTAAGAAGTAGGAAAAGGAATGTAGAACTTTTCAGACATATGTTACTCTGTGGTGGATCAAGTTCGTATTAGTAACTTGTTCCCAATCTGAATATTTTTGGGACCTTTTGTGATTTAGACTAGAACTGACTAAGACTTTGGAACTCAACTGTTTCAGTGTGTAGTATGGCTTTTGCATATTCCAGTGATTTTCTTACCTTAATAAGTGACACTATTGCTTTTCCAGACGTTTTTCCACTTTACATTTTGCTTTCAAATTCGTTTTCATTCTATGATGGTTTATCTCTTTGATCCTCCATCTTTGGCTATCCGATGATGCTCTATAACTGCAATTAAGCGTGAAACATGGTCGTTTAATGTTTTTAAATGTGATGATACGAGCAACGGAGGACTAGGGCATACACTCACCGTCTCTTGTCAGATTACTGCTTCGTGCTTAAAATTCCATCAGAAACTGGCTTTAATCCCGTTTTCTTGTATAACCTACTAATCTATGTAATTAGATGTTGGATTGATGTCTAAATAAAAGATGGAATCACCATTAAGATTGAAACTATCGGTTGTATTGAGCTGCTCCCCATGGTGACTGATTTTTTTTGGGTGATATTCTGATCCAAGGTAGTTACTGATGAGAGATTTCTGGTCTGATGATTGTGATAATTAAACAAGAACAACAGATTTTAGTGAAAGAAGCTAATTCTAGGTTGATTTTTTTAGTTTAGATATACAGAAAAGATACAATCAATATTACTAAAGGTGCGTTTAAAGCGCACTTGAGCCCTGAAACGAGGCGCAAAACATGTTGAGTGCTTTGCCTCACTTAGGAGACGCTTTAGTGTCGTCATCAAGGCTCCAGGACATAATTTTCCTTGCCAATGCAATGAGCGTAGTCCTTAAGCAGAGACACTAAACAATTGATATTTTACTTTATCATATTTTTTTTAATTTCTTTGTCCATATATTTGCTATTCATGCTTATAATTGTAAGTTTTGAACTACATATACATATTTGTATTTTTTTTCCTTCTATTTGCGCCTTATTCACTAAAGCTCATGCTTTATTTGCGCTTTGAGCTTAAAGCCTAATGGACCTTAGAGCTCAAGAGTACAAGAGTAACATCTATTGTGCATTCAAGAAGTGGAGAAGGGGGTCAAATTTTATTGCTGCTTTTGTTTCTCTAATAGAATTATGGATATGTGCTTTTTACGTAGAGGTTTCAAAAGGAAGGAAGAGCATATGTTTCTAATCGAGTTGAGGCTCAACTATCCTCTTCTTTGTTAAATAGAGAGACGTCGAGTACCTTATTCGCGAATGCTTTTGATCCAGTAGAAAAGAATGTTTATTATGATACACCAATCCATCTCTATTAGTCATAAATTTGATTAAGATGCTAAGTTGCTCGGGCTCGGGTGCATGTTTCTTACACGGGTGCGGATTTAGAGGTCAGATCTTTTAATCTTAATTCTAAATTTTGAGATTTGGGGGGTGCATACCCAGATACAGATAGTCGGATACGGGTGTGCAGAGATTCGATTAAAAATAATTCAAATATCTAAAAATAGATGTTATAAAAATGTGTCTAAATTATGACACAATATGTGAAAAACTTACAAGGTATCCTGAGAATGGAGAAAATATTGATGAAGAAGAGAATCCGAGGAGATAAAAGAAAAAGGACTGACATGGAAATTTCTATATACACGGTATTCCATTTTCTTCAATTTCACCCTAACTTTTGCTTTGGTTTCAGAAATCATTGTGTCTCTTCTTAGAAGAAATTAGTGTATGTCTCCCGAACTTTTCCGTTGATTCTGCTCAATGTATCCAAAATCAATTAACTAGATCCGGTATGGACCCCACACCCATACCCACGTCGTGTCGACGCGAGTATGGCACCGAAAATGAAGAGTCCGAGCAACTTAGCTAAGATGTTTATATCTGTGAGAAAGCACAGGAGAAAATGATATATTATTCACACAATA
>ML266118.1:0-115990 GCA_005239495.1 Nicotiana undulata | reverse complement strand
CCCTCCCAAAACAATCATCATATTTCTTCTTCTCCTTGTCCTATTACTTTTTTTTCTATCACTTTCTCCTCTCCCATGTCTTTTCCATTTTGCCTCAAACTCAAGTCACATATGGACATGGCATGATCCAAAATCCACAAGTCGTGATGACACCTAACTGAACCCGCTAGGTAAGCCAACTAATAACTATCTAATTCCACTAATATTAATAAGACAATTAAACAAAAGGAATTATCTAAATCTTACACATTCCCCAAGGACTGGTAGTACAAATCATGAGCTTCTAAGAGTAGAGTTTACAAAGCGAAAATGAAATAAATACATAGTCTATTTGAAAAGTACATAAACAGAGCTTTATAATCTAAGTCTACCACGAACAAAAGAGATAGCTACAATAGCGACGCAGATACGTCTTCAAATCCAGCAACCATCAAACACAACAATAACAACAGCCAATATATGCACGCAATGTGCAGAAGTGTAGTATCAGTACAATTGGCCCCATGTACTGAGTAAGTAACAAACCTAACCTTAGCTTGAAAGCAGTGACGAGCTAGAACATAGGTCGGGTTCAACACCAATAACCAATAGCAGTTCATAACATATTAAACCATATAAATAAGAAAGTAACTCAGAGATAAAAATGCTCAGCTTTTTATCACAATTTTCAGAAAATAATTCCACTTTTCAAGAATATCAATGAAAACTCGAATCCTTTGTTGAAACCGTCGTAAAATATGACATAGTTTGAATACTGTAAAAAATTTCAATAATCCTTTTCTACAATAAATTAGATGTTTCATTTTATTTCCAGATAGAAAGTGTGAAATACAACATGAGAAAAAAAGCACCTCTATGCATGTATGTCATGTGTGCATGCCAATACCATGTATCTCAGGGATGAATCATGTACTCACACTCTCAGAGTACTCAATCGCACTGCCTCACACTTTCCACTCATCATGCTCAACCACTCGGTGCTGTATACAACCCATACAATCCAGGGAAATCCATCCCAGAACATATACAACTCTGACTATAAGTCATCTAGTACCGAGGAAAAAGGGAAATCCAACCCTGTGGAGATATCCATCTCCAGATATCATGTACTTCGGACAAATCCATGTCTAGGGAAATTTATCCCTCTATAATATCATCTGCTCTCACTGGGGTGTGTACAGACTCCGGGGGGGGCTCGTACAGCTCAAGCGCTATCATTATTGAGATCCAGGAATAAATATAACATGTTGCGGCATGCATCCCGATCCCATAATTGTCACTCATAATCAGGCTCTCAGCCTCACTCAGTCATCAATCTCTCCAATCTCACTCAAGGGCTCACAATATCATGAAACGATACCGACAACAATTATATGATGTATCAATAAATGAAAACTGAGTCTAAGATATGATATGAATGCATGGATAGGGCTGAGTACAAAATATCAATGAAATCGGTGAAATAACATCAAGAACGACCACTATGGGTCCTAACAACAATGAAACTTTAGGCCAAAACCCCCAATTTCCTCTTTAAAATTCATAAACCAAAAGCTAAACTCGAATATAGATTCACGGAATATAACTAAAAATGAGTAGAGAACACTTACTCCAAGTCATATGGTGATAATTATTTTAAGAATCGCCTCAATCTGTAACGACCCGACCGATCATTTTCAGAATTTAAACTTCGTTCGGTGGCGTAAGGTCTTTAACAACTTCACATTGTGTATATCGACCTGTATGCGGGGTTGGATTTTTAAATTTTGAAGCTTAAGTGATGGAAGTTGATCGGAGGTTTGACTGATGTGTAAATGGCCTCGTAATAGTTTTGGGTGATGTCAACAGCTTCGTACGATGATTTTGGACTTAGACACACGTCCGGAATTTGTTCTGGAAGTCCGTAGGCTAATTTGAGGTAATTTGGCGAAAGTTAGAATTTCGGCGAATTCGGCCGATAGGTGAAATTTTGATACTGGGCTCGGAATGGAATTACGGGAATGGCTATAGGTCCGTTGTGTTATGTTTGACTTGTCTGCAAAATTTCACGTCATTCCGGGTTGAATTAATAGGTTTCGACGCGAGTTTTGATATTTGAAGTTTCGAAAATTCATAAGTTTTATTTTTAGTTTGATTCGTCGTTTTGGTGTTGTTTTATGTGATTTGAAACCTCAATCGAGTCCGTATTAGGTTATAAGACTTGTTTATGTGATTAGACAGGGTTACGGGGGTCTCGGGGTGTTACGGATAGGCTTCGAGTCAATTTTCCTCATTTTTCCACTACTGAACCTGCCATTTGGTTTCCTTCTATGAGATCGCATAGAGGTATTCGCGATCGCATAGTGTTGCATTGGACCCCCCAGTTTTTCCTTCACTGCGATCGCACAATTACATTCGCGATCACGGAAGCCTATATTTCCCTTCTTCGCGTTCGCATTCTTACTATCGCGAACACACAGTACAATTGGTCAGCAACAAATTCTTTTATATGTGATCGCATTAATCTCCTCGCGATCGCATCGTACTATTTTGACCAGTGGTCATTTCTTCTTCTACGCGATCACATTATTCCTTCCGCGATCGCATTGAACAAAATACCTGGGCAGAATATAAGTTTTCAAAACCAAGGGTTTCACCATTTTAAACATATTTTGACTTCTAGAGCTCGGTTCTAGGTGATTCTTTGAGGGATTTTCACAAAAATCGAATGGGTAAGTGTTCTTCCATTAGAATTAAATATATTCCATGAATTTGTTCTTGATTTTATAATTTAAATGGTATATTTAGTTGAGGAATATGTGGGTTTTGAAAGAAAACTTCTAAATTGAAAAATCATGATTTGAGGGACCGAATGGTATCGGAATTTGATAAAATTTGTATGGTTGAACTCGTACTAGAATGGGTATCCGAATTTTGTAAAATTTATCGGGTTCTGAGGTGCAGGCCCGGGGGTGGACTTTTGGGTCGATTTTTATAATTTTGTAAAGATTGAAACTTTATGATTCGGAATAGATCCTTATACGTTTTATGTGTATTTTGAAGTTGTTTTAGTTGATTTTGAGCCGTCCGGAGGTCTTTTCCCCCGAGAAGTTCACTTTTGAGTACCGGGTTGTCGTCTTTGAGGTAAGTATCTTGCCTAACCTTGTGTGGGGGAACCACCCCATAGGATTGGGTCTTCTTTGTTGCTTCTAGGCCATATATGCGAGGTGACGAGTGCGTACACGGACTTATTTTCAAATAGGTTGGCCTTTTAGGATTCGTAGGTTCTTATATTACCTGTGCAGGGATTGTAATTGTTACATTTGAGTCCTTGATTGCAAATTTTCCTTTCCTGCTTAAATTAGAATTACTTGCTTTTAGATTTATTCGTTGTCTATTTGATCTTTATTGACTTAACTGGATATTTTAATCACCAAGCTATATTTTCTTCATAAACTACCTAACTGACTAGAATTAGTATTATCTAGCCCTATAATTGTTTAGCCGTAGTTGGAACGTCCATTCGTTGGTGTCAAGCATGCCCGTGAGTCTTACACTGTGAATTATATGATTTTCCCTTAAGTGCTACTTAGGTTTAATTGATAATCATCTGTGTTGATGGTATTTCCTTGGTGTTGCCTTTTTACTGAGCATTGTCCAAACTGAGCTTATTCCGTGAAGCTAATTGTTTAAGTGAGATTGGTTATATCTGTTTCCCTTGCCGGGACAGTGTGGGTTTCTGTTATTATTCATGTTGTTGATTATATATTTTCCATTGTTGAATACCTTGCCGGGACAATGTGGGTTTCTATTATTATTCATGTTGTTGATGATAGTGTTTCCATTATTGACTCCCTTGCCGGGACACTATGGGTTTTTGTTATTATTCATGTTTTTGATGATAGTGTTTCCATTATTGACTCCCTTGACGGGACAATGTGGTTTCTGTTACCGTTCATGTTATTGATGATATTGTTTCCATTGTTGACTCCCTTGTCGGGACAATGTGGTTTTTGTTGTTGTTTATGTTGTTGGTTTCCCTATTTGAATGCTATCATTTCATTTTTTTGGGTAAGGAAGCGTATAAAGCAAGAAGGGTGATGTCGTGCCATATTATTGAGAGTAAAAGCACGAAGGGTGATGCCATGCCGTTTAATTTGATTTATGGTGAGAATGATAGTAAAAGCACGAAGGGTGATGCCATGCCTTTTCATTTGATTTATGGTGAGAATAAGAGTAAAAGCACGAAGGGTCATGTCGTGCACTTGTATTTGCATTATTATTTCCGTTGTCCCTGTTTGATATTTACTGCACTTTTGTAAGTGTTATTATTCCGTTGTTTCAATTTGGATATTCATACTGTTCCTTTACTGCATTATTGACAATACTTAATATTCCCCCGTACCGTATGGTAATTTCAGAGTTACGGACTGAGCTCCGGTAGATTTGTCTTGAGGAGATTATGATCAAAGATCTTATTGAAAAGTATTATTGAAAAAGTAATGGCTTCGAAGGAGATTATGTTTGAAGAACTTTTATTTCGAAGGTATATTTGAAAAGCATTTGTCTTGGAGAGAATGATATTTGGAAGTCACTTATTGGGAAGGTATATTTGGGAATTACGTATTTTGAAAGAAACTATGTTCTAAGTATTTCTCTTTATTAAATATACATATATACATATGTTTAGAGAAAGTATGTTTCAAATAAGATCTTTCTATACTGAAATGATTATATCTTCAAAGTTTTCAATATGAATTGTTGCTTAAAAGTTTCTACCAGTTTATTGATTTTAGTGGCTAAGGCCCGATGTGAACAAACTGACGCAGGGTCGAGTTACTAGTGTCTTTCTATGTGTTGTGGTTTTCTTCTGATTTGGCTTGTTTTGCTATTCATTCATCTGTGTTATTATGATGTTCCGTTGATTGATTTTTCTGAAAGTCCTTCCGTATTATACTGTCATTGTTATTAATTACATCGTGAAGTCTATAGATAGATGTTGTTTCGGTCATTTCTATATTCATGGTTTCTTAATTTATTAGACCAGTGGTGTCTTGACTAGTCCTCATCACTACTCCACCGAGGTTAGTCATGATACTTACTGGGCACCGCAGTGGTGTGCTCATACTACAGTTCTACACATTTTTGTGTGCAAATCCAGGTAATTATTGTTAGTAGCTGCGTGGATCATTGACCGGGAGACTCAAGGTAACCTGCTGCTGTTTTCGCAGGCTTCACAGTCACCTTTTTTTTTGTATTTATTATTCATACCCTGTTGTATTCATTCCGAACGGTGGTAATTAAAGATTTTAGAATAAATTCGTAGAGCTTATGACTTGTATTACCGGTTTTGGGAACATTGTAATTCTGTTAAGATTTCAATATCGAGATTGCTAGATTTCTTGTATTATTATTTTTGTTCCTCTAAATGTTAGGCTTACCTAGTCCCTAAGACTATGTGCCATCACGATACCCAACGGAAGGAAATTTGGGTCGTGACAAGTTGGTATCATAGCTCTAGGTTCATAGGTGCTACGAGTCATAAGCGAGTTTAGTAGAGTCTTGCGGATTGGTACGGAGACGTCTGTACTTATCTTCGAGGGGCTACGAAACTATTAGGATAATTTCACTTCCTTCATTCCTATCGTGTGAGTTCATTGATCTTGAAGTTTGAAATTATCGATCCATTCTCTCACCGATGGTGAGGACACGAGTTGCGGTTCCTGATGATGTTACCCCGAAGCAAATGTCGCAAGGGTAAGAGACAGAGATCGACGAGGAGCACGTGTCTTCAGGAGACCTTGGCACTGTTCTCAATTACGATTGGTACATTAACTCAGGTGGGATTGATACTAGTGCACCGGCTATTCCACGGATCAGGGGAGGAGTTCAGACTCCAACCGGCTACACTCCATAGCAGCGAGATCATGTTGGTCAGTTTCCAGTTGTCATGGCAGCACGACATGTGGTTTCAGTTCAGCCTGTGGTTAGGGCAGCAGCATCGGAGGAAGAATACCTTGGACTTGAGAGGTACAGGAACTACCACCCTCCTATCTTTCAGTGGATTGGCGACAGATGATGCCCAGGTTTTCCTGGAGGAGTGTTACTATATTTTTCATACTTCGAGTACTGTGGAGACGAGCGGGGTTATTTTTGTCACGTCTCAGCTCAGACGAACGGCTTGTCAGTAGTGGAGGGCATATGAGTTGGTGTAGCCTGGTCGAGTCAGCTTTACTTGCATGGATTCAGGTTTCAGAGATACCTTTGAGGGAGTTTGCACTCCATTTCCTCAAAGATACATGGCGCGTGAAGTTTGAGCAGTTTCGTCAGGGCACTATGTCAGTGTTAGAGCACTATGTCAGATTCAGTGAGTTGGCCAGATATGTGCCTCACTTGGTTGCTTCATTTAGGAGGCGAGTTAGTAGATTCATTGAGGGACTCGGGCATGATATTCGGTTCACCAGGACTCGCGAGTTAGAGTCGGATGCCTCATTTTAGCATGTAGTAGGGATCGCTCGCCAGTTTGAGAGCATGTGGGACCGGGAGCAAGAGGACAGACGAGATCAGAAGAGAGAGTTCATGGAGTCGAGGAGGCCTCGTAGACCGGAGGAATCTACTGGTCCTTATTATGGAGGAAAGGTACGACACGGTAAAGGTTTTGTGTGTCAGCCAGTTCAGTTTTCATTACCACCTTCGCATGGGGTTTTCAGGTACCCATGGGTCTTAGAGGACTCGTATTGTATGGTATCCACACCCACGTCAGCAGAGAGGTTGTTTTGAGCGTGGATATGTTAGCCACAGGGTGAGAGATTGTTCCAAGATTTGGGAATGTTTGTTATAGTAGGGTATTCAGGTGAGTAGAGGGCGCCCAAGAGGGTGGAGGCCCGACCCATTGATGTGTTTCATATGGTAGGCTGGGGACCGTTGGGTCAGATGTTATCATACAAGCATGTTTTGATATGCTTCATAAGGGAACCATTTGTATCTCACTATAGTTCTGTTGGTCGGAACGAGTTCCCTTATTGGTTGCTTTATGGATAAATGAGTTTCATGTTTTGCACGCTATTTCGTGTTTGCTCCTTATGAGAGATTCTATGAGTAGTAGCACGTGTATATCGTTGTTTTATTCATCCTTGATAGTGGTGAAACTAGAAGTGAGTCCTTGTTGTTCTTCGTGGTAAGCTTTATGTGATTTTCTTAAGATTTTGTTTACAAGCTGTGATTTGATACTCATCGAGAAGTGAGTTCAGTTAGCGTTATGATTTTATCAGCTGAGATGAATTAGTGGAGGAATTTCAATTGGTATGATATATTTTCGGTATGTGATTCAGAGTTGAGGGCGAGGTCCTCGTGATATTTGTGATTCGATATGTTTGGACCGGGCTGAGTACCGCGGTGGCAATTTTATCAGGATGGAATCCTTTTGATTTGTTCATATGTTTTGCTTCTTCATTGTTATATTGCTTTTAGTAAGCTAGTATTGATAAAGATTTGTGCCTACGGGCTTGTTTGATAGCTCCTTTATATGTTTCTCTTTTCATATTCAGTCATTCTCCTTATGTGCTCCATTAGTTTTAGCTTGCAATATGTGTGCCTGGTGGTGTTATTTGTGGCTTGGTGATTCGGGTGTTTAATAATGAAGTCTTCATGTTTATTGCATCATTATCATTATTATGGGGTTTGCAACAGAGTCCATTGAGATGTAGGGATAATTGCCAATGTTGAGTTGATTTCAGGCAGCTATTGTGATCAAAAGTGTTATTTGAGCCTATGTGTGATGTGCTATGTTGTGTGGTCATGACTTATGGGTGTATCCATGAGTTGATGCATCTGGTTGAGGCTAATGTCATATATGGATTTAGAATCGGGTCTGTTGTAAATGAGTAAAAGGTGAGAAGTAGAGGTATGAGGCTTATCGATGGTGATGGGAAGGCTATATTGCAGTTGTGATTGTGTCATCAGGCTTATATGGGTCGGGGTGACGTGGGATTACCCGCGGGTGTGTGTTGGAAGTGTGCAATCAGTGATTGGATGAGTTCAAGGTGAATCTTGGCACGTTCGAGGACGAACGTTTGTTTAAAAGGGGGAGAATCTAACGACCCGACCGATCATTTTGAGAATTTAAACCTCGTTCGGTGGCGTAAGGTCTTCAACAGCTTCACATTGTGTATATCGACCTTCATGCGGGGTTAGATTCAGTTACCGGATAATCCAGAGTCGAATTGGGAGAAAATTTTCAATATTTGAAGCTTAAGTGATGGAAGTTGACCTGAGGTTTGACTGATGTGTAAACAGCCTCGGAATGAGTTTTGGGTGATGTCAACAGCTTCATACGATGATTTTGGACTTAGGCGCACGTCCGGATTAGTTTTGGAAGTCCGTAGGCTAATTTGAGGTAATTTGGCGAAAGTTAGAATTTCGGCGAATTCGGCCGATAGGTGAAATTTTTATATCAGGCTTGGAATGGAATTCGGGAAATGGTTGTAGATCCGTTGTGTTAAGTTTTACTTGTCTGCAAAATTTCACTTCATTCCGGGTTGAATTGATAGGTTTCGGCGCGAGTTTTGATATTTGAAGTTTTGAAAAATCATAAGTTTGATTTTTTGTTTGATTCGTCGTTTTGGTGTTTTTTTGTGTGATTTGAAACATCGAGCGAGTACATATTAGGTTATAAGACTTGTTTATGTGATTAGACGAGGTCCCAGGGGTCTCGGGGGTGTTACGGATAGGCTTCGGGTCAATTTTCCTCATTTTTCCACTGTTGCACCTGCCTTCTAGTTTCCTTCTATGCGATCGCATAGAGGTATTTGCGATCGCATAGTGTTGCATTGGACCCCCCAGTTTTTCCTTCACTGCGATCGCACAGTTACATTCGTGATCGCGGAAGCCTATATTTCCCTTCTTCGCGTTCGCATTCTCACTATCACGAATGCACAGTACAACTGGTCAGCAACAATTTCTCTTATATGCGATCACATTAATCTCCTCGCAATCGCATAGTACTATTTTGACCAGTGGTCATTTCTTTTCTATGCGATCGCATTGAACAAAATACCTAGGCAGAATATAAGTTTTCAAAACCGAGGGTTTTCACCATTTTTAGCATATTTTGACTTCTAGAGCTCGGTTCTAGGCGACCTTTTGAGAGTTTTTCACACAAATCGAATGGGTAAGTGTTCTTCCATTAGAATTAAATATATTCCATGAATTTGTTCTTGATTTTATCATTTAAATGGTATTTTTAGTTGAGGAAGATGTGGGTTTTGAAAGAAAACTTTTAAATTGAAAAATCATGATTTGAGGGACTGAATGGTATCGGAATTTGATAAAATTTGTATGGTTGAACTTGTACTAGAATGGGTATCCGGTTTTTGTAAATTTTGTCAGGTTGCGAGGTGCGGGCCTGGGGGTCGACTTTGGGTTGATTTTTATAATTTTGTAAAGATTAAAACTTAATGATTCGGAATAGATCCTTATACATTTTATGTGTATTTTGAAGTTGTTTTAGTTGATTTTGAGCCGTCCGGAGGTCTTTTCGCCCGAGAAGTTCACGTTTGAGTACCAGGTTGTCGTCTTTGAGGTAAGTATCTTGCCTAACCTTGTGTGGGGGAACCACCCCTTAGGATTGGGTCTTCTTTGTTGATTGTACCCCGTGTATGCAAGGTGACAAGTGCGTACACGGACTTATTTGCAAATAGGTTGGCCTTTTAGGATTCGTAGGTTCTTATATTACCTGTGCAGGGATTGTAATTGTTACATTTGAGTCCTTGATTGCAAATTTCATCCTTTCCTGCTTAAATTTGAATTACTTGCTTTTAGATTTCTTCATTGTCTATTTGATCTTAATTGACTTAACTGGATATTTTACCTCTCCTATTACCATGCTATATTTTCTTCATAAACTACCTAACTAACTAGAATTAGTATTATCTAGCCCTATAATTGTTTAGCCGTAGTTGGAACGTCCATTCGTTGGTGTCAAGCATGCCCGTTAGTCTTACACTGTGAATTATGTGATTTTCCTTTAAGTGCTACATAGGTTTAGTTGATAATCATCCGTGTTTATGGTATTTCCTTGGTGTTGCCTTTTTACTGAGCATTGTCCAAAATGAGCTTATTTTGTGAAGCTAATTGTTTAAGTGAGACTGGTTATAGTTGTTTCCCTTGCCGGGACAGTGTGGGTTTCTGTTATTATTCATGTTGTTGATGATATTGTTTCAATAGTTGACTCCCTTGCCGGGACAATGTGGGTTTCTGTTATTATTCATGTTGTTGATGATATTGTTTCCATTGTTGACTCCCTTGTCGGGACATTGTGGTTTCTGTTGCTATTCATGTTGTTGATGATATTGTTTCTATTGTTGACTCCCTTGCCGGGACAATGTGGTTTTTGTTGTTGTTTATGCTGTTGGTTTCCCTGTTTGAATGTTGTCATTTCATTTGTTTGGGTGAGGAAGAGTGTAAAGCACGAAGGGTGATGTCGTGCCATATTATTTAGAGTAAAAGCACGAAGGGTGATGTCGTGCCATATTATTGAGAGTAAAAGCACGAAGGGTGATGCCGTGCCGATTCTATTAGTATTGGGTGAGGATGAGAGTGAAAGAACGAAGGGTGATGCCATGTCCTTTCATTTGATTTATGGTGAGAATGAGAGTGAAAACACGAAGGGTGATGTCGGGCAGTTGTCTTTTCATAATTATTTCTGTTGTTCCTGTTTGATATTTACTGCACTTTTTTAAGTGTTATTATTCTGTTGTTTCAATTTGGATATTCATACTCTTCCCTTACTGCATTATTGACAATACTTAATATTCCCCCGTACCGTATGGTAATTTCAGAGTTACGGACTGAGCTCCGGTAGATTTATCTTGAGGAGATTATGATCAAAGATCTTATTGAAAAGTATTATTGAAAAAGTAATGGCTTCAAAGGACATTATGTTGGAAGGACTTTTATTTCGAAGGTATATTTGAAAAGCATTTGTCTTGCAGAGAATGATATTTGGAAGTCACTTATTGGGAAGGTATATTTGGGAATTACGTATTTTGAAAGAAACTATGTTCTAAGTATTTCTCTTTATTAAAAATACATACATATATATATATATATACATATATATATATATATATATATACATATATATATATATGTTTAGAGAAAGTATGTTTCAAAGGAGATCTTTCTATACTGAAATGATTATATCTTCAAAGTTTTCAATATGAACTGTTGTTTAAACGTTTCCACCAGTTTATTGATTTTAGTGGCTAGGGCCCGATGTGAACAAACTGACGCAGGGTCGAGTTACTAGTGTCTTTCTATGTGTTGTGGTTTTCTTCCGGTTTGGCTTGTTTTGCTGTTCATTCTCCTGTGTGTTATTATGTTGTTCCGTTGATTGATTTTTCTGAAATTCCTTCCATATTATATTGTCATTGTTATTAATTACATCGTGAAATCTATAGATAGATGTTGTTTCGGTCATTCTATATTCATGGTTGCTTAATTTATTAGACCAATGGTGTCTTGACCAGTCCTCGTCACTACTTCACCGAGGTTAGTCTTGATACTTACTCATCACCGCTGTGGTGTGCTCATACTACACTTCTGTACATTTTTGTGTGAAGATCCAGGTAATTATTGTTAGTAGTTGCATGAATCATTGACGGGGAGACTCAAGGTAACCTGCTGCTGCGTTCGCAAGCTTCGGAGTCACCCTTTTTTTTGTATTTATTATTCATACCCTGTTGTATTCATTCCGAACAGTGGTAATTTAAGATTTTAGAATAAATTCGTAAAGCTTATGACTTGTATTACCGGTTTTGGGAACATTGTAATTCTGTCAAGATTTCCATATGGAGACTGCAAGATTTCTTGTATTATTGTTGTTGTTCCTCTAAATGTTAAGATTACCTAGCCCTAAGACTAGGTGCCATCACGATACCCAATGGAGGAAAATTTGGGTCGTGACACAATCCGAGCTCCATAGCTCCAAAAATGCAAAAATGGTCGAAACCCTCAAAATATAGTAGTTTATAATCATTGGGCAACTCCTTGAATCGCTATCGCGGAAAAAACCTCGCGATTGCGAAGAAGGAAATGCATTGTCCCCTGAAATGAAATACGTAATCGCGTGCAAAGGACTGCGAACGCGAAGAAGAAGCGGACACTGCCCAGCTTAGCCAAACACTGTACGCGAACACGTGAAGGCTTACGCGAACGCGATGCTCAAATTGCAGCAGCCTACGCGATCGCGTCTTAAGACTCGCAAACACGATGAACTATTTCTCCTAGTCTTCGGAATAACTCTACGTGATCGCGATACATGCCTCGCGATCTCAATTAAGGAAACCAGATGCTCGGTTTCTGTAGAACCAGCAATGCATAATGAAGGAAAAATAGTCTGAAACCCGTCTGAAACTCACTCGAGCCTCTTGGGACCACATACAAACATATGCACAAGTCTAATAACATAACAAGGACAAACTCGAGGCCTCAAAAAACACATAACAACATCAAATCGATGAATCACACCTCAATTCGAAATCAATGAACTTTGAAACTTCAAAATTTTGCAACCGATGTCGAAACCTATCAAATCACGTCCGATTGACCCCAAATTTCACACACAAGTCACTTTTAACATTACGAGCCTGTTCCAACTTCCGAAATCGGAACCTGAACCTGATATCAAAAAGTCCACTCCCGGTCAAACTTTTCAAAATTTTAATTTTCACTATTTCAAGACAAATTCTACTACGGGCCTCCAAATCACTATCTGGATTCGCAACTAAGTCCAAAATCACCCAACAGGGCTAGCGGAACCTTCAGAAATCTGATCCGAGGTCAAATACTAAAAAGTCAAAATTTGGTCAAACCTTTCAAATTTAAAGCTTCTAGGTGAGAGTCATTCTTCCAAATCAATTGCGAATAACCTGAAAACCAAAACCGACGTTTCACATAAGTCATAATACATGATACAGGGCCACTCATGCCCGTAAACTACTGAGAGGAGTTCAAATGCTTAAAACGATCGATCGGTCGTTACATGACAATCAATGGAGGGAATAAAATAGAGTTTCAGATTTGTTGTTGTGAAATAATTGGTTTTTCGGTAACTTGATTTAAGAGATATGATTTTGATTTTTCACTATTTGAAGGTTCTTGTTTAGTGATATGAAAGTCTACTATAAAGTAGTTGAGTTGTTGTCATTATTTTCGGAAAGTAGAAAACAGAGAAAAATGGAGGAGGTGTTCTAGGGTTATGTCGATCGTTTATCGGTGGTTATTCTCGCCTTTGGTCTTATTTTTTTCTTCTTTTTTAGGGTCAAGATCTAAAGATATCGTGCGGAGAATTTACAGAGATTGAGTTGAATATTTTTGTTATATCTAATTTTAATAGAAGCGAACAAAATGAATTGTCCATTGGGTTTCTTTGAAAAATGGCAGATCTGGTTTTGGAAATATTAGAAAGAGAAATGATTTTGATTCACAATTGAAAGACAATAGGAGATGAATTGGCAAATGGCTGGTATTCAAAATAAGAAGGTTTGAAGGTTCTTTTGAGAGATAGAAAATGATCTACTTCATAATTCAATTTCAAAAAAAAAATTGTGAAGAAAAATAATGACATGGAATATTTTTATGTGACATGGATAATACAGCAAGACGATTGAGGAACACGCATAGTCATAGGGTTTAAAATATTACTTTGAAATGAGAAAGTGTTTACATGAAACTTTGTAGAGTATCGGGACCGGGATGACAAAACGGGACAAGTAGAAGTGTCTAACAGGATTTTATGCGAAAGGAGAACGAAAGAAATCGCGAAATAGCATGGGTTAGCTAGTTTTCAGACTGGAAATTGCTAGCATTTAAAAAATTATTGAAAAGTAGTCATTGTTTTGTTGAAACACGGAAAGTTCTAACATAATATGATGGATTACGGAGCTCCTGCGTATAAACTTCTAGCATATTGGAACTCCAGCACACAGAAAGTTCCAGTATAATATGCTGGATTATGGAGATCATGCATATAAATTTCTAGCATTTTGTGTTGGAACTTAATCACATTATGAAATTCCAGCAAATTATCCTGGAATCTCATACGTAAATGATCTGAACTCCAGCATATTATGCAGGAATTATTTTTTAAGGGTGTGGTTCAAATTTAATTATTATAAAAAAGTGACTAAGTTAATATTACTTTTGAAATTGTGTCTATTTTTTAATTATCAATTAAAAATCTGGCTATTTCGGATCCCCCCTCCCCCCAAAAGAAATATGATACTTTGGTATCACCCTTGATTTTTTGATTTCGATAACAAAATTATGAGGAAAATACCTCACCAAATTTTTATAATTCGCTCATCAGAATTTTAAAGCTCGCAATAATTATGGTGATTGTTAGGATTTTGTCAAGAATCCTAACATATCACCAGCATTTTTCACTGTTGTGGCTGAAAATTCTGGTGATTGTTATAATTTCTGGTGCTTTAAAATTCTAACCTTAAAAATTTATGGTGATCATTGGAACACGGGCTTCAAAACTCTGGCCAACGGCTACTTCATATATTGTCTTTTAAGAATTCAGCCCGGCTGCCGGGACTGGGACTGGGCTGGGCCACCGGGACAAAACGGTCGTCCCATCCCATCATTCATCCCATTACCCCCATCCTACACCACTAAGACATGTCGGACTGGTCCGGGATCGGGTCTTGCTGTCCCTTTAGACACAGAATGAATGCATAAGGCACGTTAGGCTCAATGGACAATACGTCCTTCAGGCTGGGTTGAGATAAGTGTTGTTAGTATTCGCTTCTATCCACTTTAGTTTCTTTTCCTTTGATGATGCATAACGTTTTGATGAATTTTCACAAAGCAGTACAATTTTGTGATGACCCAAGTGGTCATTTTATGAATTTAGACTCCGTTCTAGACTTATTAGCCATAAAAATATTAATTTTAACTACCTCAATTTGCGTGCATAGTCCGGGCATCAAACCGAAAAGCTTTTATGTGAAAATATAAGAAATAATATTTTTTTAAAATTAAAAATTTGGTTTTAGTTGACTTGAGTCAACATTTTGAGTAAACAGACTCGGATCTGTGTTTCGACAATCCCGGAAGGTCCGCAGTAAAATATGGGACTTGGACGTATGCCTAGAATTGATTCCAAGGTCCCAAGCCTTAGAAATCAATTTTTGAAAGAAATTGTTTTGCTGAATTATTAATGAAATAAAGAAATGAATTAACGTTTGAAGTCGTTGGTATCGGGCCCGTATGTCATTTTCGAAGCTCGATACAGTCTTGTTATGATATTTAAGCCTTGTCTGCGAATTTGTTTGTGAATCGGAACATAGTTGACGTGATTCGGATGTGCGGTTGATAAATAAGGAACTTTAAGTTCTTGATAAAAAATAATGAGTTTTGAGGTTTAACTCATAGGTTTACATGTTATTTTCATGATTTGATCGCACGAGCAAGTCTGTATGATGCTTTTAGACTTTCTTGCATATTTGGTTTAGAGTCCCGAGGTCTCGGGTGAGTTTCAAATAGGTTTGGGTTGTGTTACGCTCGTTCTTTCTTATGCTTCGACGTCGTTTATTCAAGCATAAATGATATCATATTGAACAAAGGAGCTCTGATTTCTGTTTTGAATGAAATATTATATCTGTATCGTAATTACGAACCCGTATCAAAAAGAATCATCGAATTTGGACATCGTATGAGGATTTTATGGTCATTTTACTTAGGTTGCAAGATTTTACTTTAAAATCTGCATTATTTGCAAATATTAAAACCTACATAGCTCCTTCACTATATGGTCAAATTGAGTGATTCAAAAGCCTAAATTGACTAGAATTTCACAAGAAATCTATTAGAGACATAAAAATCGAGTTTCGAGATTGTTTGGCACGAGAAATGAGGTAGAATAACTAGCAGAAAAATATATATATAAAACGGGCAGACTTCTTCTTCTTCAAATTTTCGAACCCCATAGCCCTAGGAATGAATTGCTTCACCAAATATCATCCATAATTCATAAGTAATTAATTCTAAACTTTACTCTTTCAATTACTCATTGTTTTTCATCACTTTTAGATCAAAAACTAAGAATTTTCATGGTAAAAATTGAGGGTTTGGCTAGAATTAGGGAATTTTGTAAAAATCGAATCATTACCTCGAATTGAGGTCGCATTTCGAAACTAATTGTATATTTGTGTTCGTGGGTGAATGAGTAAACGTAATTTGGTCCGAACCCCGAGTTTAGACCAAGCGGGCCCGGGTCAGGTTTTCACTTTCTTTGAGAAAACTTAGGAAAAATTGTAATTTTCAATAAAGTTAGTTCCTTTAGCCTTAATTAATGATATTAAGTTAATTGTGATTAGATTCGAGTGTATTGGAGGTGAATTCAAAAGGAAACGTTGTAATTGAGTAGTGAGTGGCCTACCAAATTGAGGTAAGTGTTTGGTCTAACCTTGACTTGAGGGAATAGTAATCCCCACTTATTTTCTATGTGAATTGTGTGTGTGTGGTGTATAGGTAAGGTGACGAGTATCTATGCACCACCAAATGGTCTGTTAAACATTATCCCTTCCCCGTTTTCAATTTAATTGACTCATGTCTTAATTGCTCTATGTTCATTGTTGTTCTATGATGACTAGGCCTTATTACATTGCTGTTAAATATTATTTGGCTATTTTGGAAGAGTATTGGTTGCGTATTTGGTTCCCTTGTGGTATAGAAAGGTTGATTAGTGTGGCACTTTTTTTGGAAATATATTTATATATTCATGTTGGTTTTATTTTTGATAATATTGAGCAAGTTGTGACAAATGCAGTTTAACAGTTTCGTGATTGTTGAGGTTCACATGGTTATTTGGTTTCATTTGATTATTTCCAATTGTTGTTGTAAGTGTGTTAAACGTGTTGGTTGTTCTCATGATTCTATCATGGTACATAAAGACTGAGTTGGTTTGACAGTGTTACGGTGGTTACATATATTCTGGCTGGTTTTATTGTGGAATGATATTGATTAAAGCTTACTAGCTATACTGTTTTTTGTTTGAAATTATTGAAATAAAAGTGTTGTGAAAGACTTGGCCTGAACTGGGAAAGATTTTGATGAATAAACAAAATTGATTGTGATAAGGGGGTTGCGATAAGGGGCTGTGATAAGGGGGAGAAATAGATTGTGATAAGGGTGGATATTGATAGTGATAAAGGTGGATAATTGATAGTCATAAGGGTGAATAATTGATAGTGATAATGGTGGATAAATGATAGTGATAAGGGTGGACAAGAGAGATCGGGTTGCGTGCCGCAACAAGATAGTGATAAGAGAGTATAATTGTGTTTTACTGATTTTATTATAAAGATTTGGAAATTTATTGTTTTACTATACGATTTTTCTCATACTCTGCACATACTGTTATTTTAAAGTAAATGTTTGGAAATTCGGAAACTTGTGTGGGATCTTGGTGATATTTGAGGCCTGGAATAGGCGACTGAGTTATTATTTTTATTGTTTTAGTTATACTTTTCTGTTCGTGTAGAATTATTTTATTGCGTTATTGTACATATTATTGTCACATGTTATATATTGTTAATGCCCCGGCGTAGCCTCGTCACTACTTCGTCGAGGTTAGGCTCGGCACTTACTTAGTACATGGGGTCAGTTGTACTGATACTACACTTAGCACTCTTTTGTGCAGACCCATGTACCGGCCAGCAGTAGAGCTTTTTATAGAGGCTATTCATTTATTCAGAGACACGAGGTATATCTGCCGGCGTTCGCAGATCCTGAGAGTCTTCTCCTATTTTCATAAATGCTATTTTATTATATTCAGAACAGTTACACTATTCTTTCAACCCAGTATTTGTAGTATTCTTTAGTAGTTCGTGAATTGTGACACCAGATTCTGGGGTAGTTCTAGATCTATTTATATAACTAGTTCGTGGTTCGTTTTATTCAACTCTTTATTATTTTATCTTTGGAAAATATTTACCGATAACCAATGGATTCAGTTTACTTTCGATTATTTTATTATGTCTAAATGGATAATAAATGCAAAGTAGTTAATCGAATTCTAACATTGGCTTGCATAGGTCTCACAATTCACGAACAAACTTGGTAGAGTCTGAAGGATCGGTACGGAGATGTCTGCACTTATCTCTCAAAGGCTATGAAGTTAGGAACAATTGCACTTCTATTATACTCTATCGTGCGAATTTATTCTATCATTTATGATTTAACTTGTCTATTCTTGTCCTCTCACAAATCTCGACAACACGCAAAGCGTTTACAACAAGACAAGGGATGAAGCCCCAATTACAGCTACGATTAGGGGAAGAGTCTCAAGTGGATCTAGACACGGAGGTTCTAGCTCAGCCGGTACATGTTGGACTAGCCCATATCCTAGAAGGATTTATAGCTACTCCAGTATTGCATAACAAGGGAATAGTTGAAAGCAACGGAGTTTATTTCTATGAGTTGTGAAGTTTAACATTGTGAATCATCAGACATTGTGACCTATGTCTTCGTGCCAAGTAGGGAAGTTAATTGTCAAGGAATAAATTGTGGGATCATGTGTTATATCGGTGTTGGCTTGGAATGTATAAGGCCTGAGATTTTGCAAGAGATAAAGTTGGGACTTGCGATATGTCTGCCTCCTTAATAACCCTATACCTCAGTACCAAAGGATTTATATAACCATCTTTAAATCTACATAAGGTTTACTTAGCGTGGAAGTCACGGTTTTAGATTTTGGGGTGCTCCAGAGGGAGTACAGTGGTTGACAAGCTTCTAGACTATATGGTTCGTGCCAAGGTTTATCTGTATAGAGCTCTACGTTTGGGATCATTGTGCATCAATAGAGATGAGAGTTACCCTAAAGGAATGATGAAAAAGTATATGAATAAAGAGGGTAGCTCAGCAGTGTTGAGATAACATAGTAAAAGAAAAAATTGGCCGCCGGTGTTTGTGAAAAGACTACGAAGAGGATGACCAGCCAATGCAACATCAATTACTTGACCCAGTTCTCATAAATGCTTTTGAAAGATTTGTTTCTCTGACTCTCCATAATACGTGGCGCATAAGGTTTGAACGGTTGCGTCAGGTCATATGACGGTGTCAGAATATGCCATCAGGTTTGATATGTCAACCCGTCACACTCCTACTTCGGTTTATCTAGCCAGAGAGCAAGTCCACAAACTCATTAAAGGACTCAATTATGATTGTAAAATTTTGTGCGACTCAGCGAAAATTGATACTTTATTTCGGCTAGTGGTAGAAATTGTCCTAGACTTGGGAGAGTCATATTTCATCAGAGCACTCAGGCTACGTGTCCCATTGCAGTTACAAATTGACTTACATGTCGAAGGTTGAGGTCAGACTCCTAGAGGTGGAGACCTAGCCTGTTGGTATATTTTCTATGGTATGGCTGAGGTCGATACATTAAATGGTGTCATTACAAGAACAATCTTTAATTAGTATAAACTGATGATTTCCTGAACTTAATACGGTTATGCGTATCTAATAAAATTCTTCTAATATTCTCTACTCTCGGGTGAGCTTCGTAACTCAAAAATCTACTTATGTGAATACTTGTATTGAGAAATTCTATGGAGATAACTGCGTCTATCATTACGTGTTGTAATTTTGTTTAACGGAAAATATTTAAAGGAAGGGTATGGAATGTTTCGATTGGCACAATACGCATGTTGCTTGTGATTCAGAATTGAGGACGAGATCCTCGCATTTTAATATGATTTGGTATATTTAATCGGGCTACGAGCTGCGGTGGAAGTTATGTAAGGATGAGATCCTTGTTATGGACATTCTTGTGTTTAAATTCTCCCTTGTGAATTAAAATTTTACTATAGTACTGGTAGGGAGTCATGCATGTTAGGCTTATTCAACCATTTATGTATAAGATAATGAGAATGATCATAATAATAAATGAATAAATAATAATAAAAGTAATACTAATAATAAGTAAATAAATAATAAAGAAATAAACTAATTAATTAACTATGCATAATTTTCCAAATCTGTTTTATAATTATTGAGCTTTGACCTACGAGGTATGTGCCCGCCCATGTGGCGTTAAGGAGACACGTTAATTCGGGTATATAATTACGAGGTCTTCAAGCATCGTATCTCGTCATTGGTATTGTGAAGGTTTGAAAGAAGATTTTTGTAACGACCTGACCGGTCGTTTTGAGATCCAGCGCGTCGTTCAGCAGTTGGGAGTCATGAACAACTTCATTTTGGGTATTGTGACTTGTGTGTATGGTCAGAGTTGAAATTCAGGAGGTTCGGAGTTAAATTGAAAGGAAAATTCTCATTTCAGAAGCCTTAAGTTGAAGAAATTGAGTAAGACTGGAATTTTGAGTAAACGACCTCGAAATCAAGATCTGAAGGTTCTAGCATGTTCGTATGGTGATTTCGGACTTGGGCGTATGTCCGGATCGGGATTTGGAAAACCCGAGAGCATTTCTGTATATATTGTGGAAGTCAGCAATTTTGAAGAAATTTCCTAAGTTTGGCTTGAAGCGCATTCAATGATATTGATGTCCGTTTGGGATTCTGAGTCTGTGAATAGCTCCATATGGTGATTCTGGAGTTGGAAGCCCGATCGGAAGTGAATTCGGATGTCCGGAGGTCATTTTGAAGTCATTTGGCTAAAGATAGAAATTTGAAGGTTTTTGAGAAGTTTGACCGAGAGTTTGACTTTTTGATATCGGGGTCGGATTCCAATTCCGAAAGTTGGAGCAGGTCCGTAATGTCGAATATGACTTGTGTGCAAAATTTGGGGTCAATCGGACGTGATTTGATAGGTTTTGGTGTCTGATATAGAAGTTTGAAATTCTAAGTTCTTAAAGATTTGGATTGGAGAGCGATTCATGATTTCGATGTTGTTTGATGTGATTTAAGGCCTCGAGCGAGTTCGTATCATATTTTGGGACATGTTGGTATAATTGGTTAAGGTCCCGAGGGCCTCGGGTGGATTTCGGGAGGTTAACGGAATGAATTTCGGACAAAAAAGAAGGAAAAAATTGAAGAAAATTTCTGCTGCATTTTTTTGGACAGCAAATTATGCGTCGAAGAGCTACGTTTGGAAGCGTATATATAAGAATCTATAAGGAATTTGAAAATGTGTAACACATGAATGTTGTAGATCTGGAAGTTCAGTTTTCAGAACATTAAACCATTTGTCATTTGGAGTTTTGTGCAAAACGCTATGACCGATTGAATATGGCTGGTGGAGCAGTTTCGCTAGAATTTTCTGATGCATGGAGCCGAATTTAGAAGCTCATATCTCGGGATATATAAAGAGTTATATGGTTTACAACCTATCAAATTAAAGATCTTGGATCTAGTTTCTAAATCTTCAAAAAGTTTGTTATTTGGATATTTCTACAAGAAGTTATGGGTGTTTTAACAGAAGGTGTTCAACAAGGGAATTTTAATAGGATGTACAACCTGTGCAACACAAGTGCAAGGTACAACTCGATGAAGCAGGGGCAGATTCTTTAAACACGAATTTCTTTCATTTCTTTCATTTGGCTTGGATGATTTTGGAGAGCATTTCAAGGGGGATTTCATTAAGCATCAAAGGTAAGTTGTTTCTACTTATTTCCAAGTTAAATACAAGATCCATTACATAGATTTGATATGAGAAATTGGGAAAAATATGGGGAAATTGCAAGGAAACCTAGAATTGATAAAATATGATTTTAGCCACGAATTGAGCATGAATATTGGAGTAAATTATGTGATTGAACTAGTAAAGCCTCCGGTAGAGATTATCTTCAAGAAATTTCGGAATCCAGGCACGTGGGCCTGAGGGCATTTTGGTCAATTCACTTAGCAGAGTTGGGAAATTATATAATCTGAATTTTTAGCAAATATTAGAGTATATTTTCATTGGTTTGTCGTTGTTAGGTTAGTTTGGGGGCGTTGTGCATCCATTGGAGTCGTCGGAAGAGCTTGAAAGCCGGTTATGGAGCTTCATAGCGAGGTGAGTCTCCTTTCTAACCTTGTAAGAGGGAATTGTCCCCATAAGTGTTCTATATGATTTGTGTAATTGTTTGTGGGGGGCTACGTACGTACCAAGTGACGAGAGTCCGTACGTAGCGACTATTGTTGTTATGTCCGGGTAGTTAGGCCCCACATCATGCCCTGTGTTCTTCTCGTACGGAATTATATGCTAGGAAACCTTATTATATGAAGTTTTGTTTCTCTGAGATTTATGGAATTTAAATAATATGAAAGGAATTATTTTACGGAAAATAATATGAAAAGAATTGTTTTACGGAAAATAATATGAAAGGAATTGTTTTACGAAAAATAAAATAAAAGAAATTGTTTTACGGAAAATAAAATGAAAGGAATTATTTTACAAAAAATAATATGAAAGGGATTGTTTTACGGGAAGTAGTATGAAAGAAATTGTTTATGGAAAGTATTATGAAAAGGAAAGAATATTATGTGTGCATGTAACCGCTTCGCAATTTAGATTCCGCGAGAAGAGTGTGTTTACCCCTACTCTTATGGGATCAGGTCGTACGCCACGGCGAATTTAAAGATACATTTATGGGTGCGGGCCGTACGCCACGGCGGATTTAAAGATACATTTATGGGAGCGGGTCGTACGCCACGGCGGATTTAAAGATACATTTATGGGAGCGGGTCGTACGCCACGACGGATTTAAAGATACATTTCTGGGAGCGGGTCGTATGCCATGGCGGATTTAAAGATACATTTATGCGAGCGGGTCGTACGCCACGGCAGATTTAAAGATATATTTATGGGAGCGAGCCGTACGCCACGTATGATTTAAAGATATATTTATGAGCGGGCCGAACGCCATGACGGATATAAAGGTGCACTTTTGGGACGGGCCGATCGACCCTCGGCATATATATGTATATGTACATAGGATATACCTCTTGTGACTTAAACTGTTAAATTGACTTAAGGACGTCAATTGTTAAATCTTATCATTAATAAAGACTTGTCAGTTGATTGGGGAAAAATGAAAAGGAAATTATTATTTTCAGAAATTATTCGGATTTCAGTGCATTATATATCTATTTGTTGCTTAACTACCTTCACATGTCTACTGCTTTCAGCATATTCTGTCGTATTTATATTGTTGGACCTTAGTGAGTGTCAAGTCGACCTCTCGTCAGTACTTCTTCGAGATTAGACGGGATACTCACTAGGTACATATATGTATATGTACTCATACTACACTTTCTGTGCATTTGGTTGCACATGTACCTTTATAGTGTAGTGATTAATTTGGAGACTTATACGGGCTGCATTCATCCAGAGGCGTTCCACAGCTGCCGGAGTCTCCCTTTTGTGTACTTATATTTTATATTTATTACCTTTTTCCAATTTATTTTTCGTTGTATAATTGTATAAATTCTTAGAAATTGCTCATGGACTTATGTCACCGGGTTCTGGGGATGTCTTGGTATTTTTTTTTTTTTTGTATTAAGTTGGTTTCTTGCCGTATTTAAATTACGAAATTTATTTATTTAATAATGAAAATGCAAGAATAGGCTTCGATTCTAAAATGTTAAACAGGAAAGTGTTCTAACTGACTAAGGGGTCGGCTTGCCTGACACTGCTGTCTGGCGCCATCACAACCCATAGGTTTTGGGTCGTGACAATTTTCTTTGTCGACGTGAAGCTATTTGATAATTTTGTAATTGGTTATGAACAACTATTAAGAAAATAGAGGCAGTCAAGAACTGGCCTAGACCCACTACAGCCACGGATATCAGGAGTTTCTTCGGTTTGGCGGGTTACTACCGTCGTTCTGTGGAGGGGTTCTCATCCATAGCAGCCCCAATGACTAAATTGACTCAGAAAGGTGCCCCATTTAAATGTTCAGATGAGTGCGAGGCGAGCTTTTAGAAGATCAAGACAGCTTTGACTTCAGCACCGGTGTTGGTGTTACCATCAGGTTCAGGTTCTTTCACGGTGTATTGCGATGCATCTCGTATTTGACTTGGAGCAGTATCGATGCAGGATGGCAGGGCGATTGCATATGCGTCTCGTCAGCTGAAGGTCCATAAGAAGAATTACCATGTTCATGACTTAGAGTTGACAACCATTGTACATGCATTGAAAATTTGGAGGCACTATCCTTATGGCGTGTCGTGTGAGGTTTTTACTAACCATCGTAGTCTTCAGTACTTGTTCAAGCACAAAGATCTAAATTTGAGGCAGCGGAGATGGTTAGAGTTACCGAACAATTATGATGTCTCTATATTATATCATCCAGGGAAGGCCAACGTAGTGGTCGATGCATTGAGTAGGAAATCGGTGAGTATGAGCAGCCTTGCGTATATTCCAGTCGGTGAGAGACCGTTAGCTTCAGACATTCAGATGTTGGCTAATTAGTTCGTGAGGTTGGACATTTTTCCCCAGCAGTGTTCTAGCTTGTACAGTCGCTCGGTCTTCTCTAATTGAGCGTATCCGGGAGCGGCAGGATGATGACCCACGATTGACGGTTCTTAGGGACACAGTTCGGCACGGTGATGACAAGAAGGTTACAGTTTGAGATGATGGTGTTTTAGGGATATAGGGTCTGTTATGTGTGCCTAATGCTGATGGCCTTCGTGAGTTGATCCTTGAGGAGGCTCACATTTCTAAGTATTCAATTCAACCAGGGGCATCCAAAATGTACCAAGACTTGAGGAAGCATTATTGGTGGATAAGAATGGAGAAAGACATTTTTTGTGTATGTGGCTCGTTGCTTAAATTGTCAGCAGGTAATGTATGAGCATCAGATACCTGGTGGTTTGCTTCAACAGATAGAGATTCCTGAGTGGAAGTGGGAGTGTATCAATATGGACTTCGTTGTTGGGCTCCCACGGACTTAGAGGAAATTTGACGTAGTTTGGGTTATTGTGGATAGGCTGACTAAATCAACACAATTCATTCCTGTGGCAAGTACTTATACTTCAGAGCGGTTGGATACGTTATATATTCGGGAGATTGTTCGCCTTCATGGTGTGCCCGTGTCTATCATCTCTGATCGGGGTACGCAATTTACTTCGCACTTTTAGAAGACAGTTCAACGTGAGTTGGGTACCCGAGTGGAGTTGAGTACATCATTCCACCCTCAGACTGACGGGCAGTCCGAGCGTACTATTTAGGTTTTAGAGGATATGCTCCGCACTTGTGTTGTCGATTTTGGAGGTTCTTGGGATCAGTTCTTGCCGTTAGCGGAGTTTGCTTATAATAATAGTTATCAGTCGAGCATCCAGATGGCTCCTTATGAGGCATTATATGGTAGATGGTGTAGATCGCCAGTTGGATGGTTTGAGCCCGGAGAGGTTCGGTTATTGGGTACATACTTAGTTCAAGAGGCCTTAGATAAGGTCAAGATTATTCAGGAGAGACTTCGTGCGGCTCAGTCTAGGAACAAAAGTCGATCGTAAGGTTTGTGATGTGGCATTCATCGTTGGAGAGAGAGTATTTCTTCGTGTATCGCCCATGAAGGGTGTTATCAGGTTTGGAAAGAAGGGTAAGTTGAGCCTTAGGTATATCGGGCCGTTTGCGATTCTTGATAGAATGGGGGAGGTAGCTTATAAACTTGCATTGCCTCCAGAGTTATCCTCTGTTCATCCGGTATTTCACATGTCCATACTCCGGAAACATCATGGTGACCCGTCCCACGTGATAGATTTTAGCTCTGTCCATTTGGACAAAGACTTGACTTATGAGGAGGAGTCGGTAGCTATTTTAGACCGGCAGGTTCGTTAGTTGATATCTCAGAGTTATCCTTCAGTTCGAGTGCAGTGGAGAGGCCAGCAGGCAGCTACATGGGAGTCTGAGTCGGACATGCAGAGTAAATATCACACTTGTTTGCAAATTCAGGTAATCTTCTATGTTTGTTCGAGGACGAACGTTTGTTTTAGAGATGGAGATTGTGATGACCAAGGGGTCATTTTATGAATTTAGACTCCGTTCTAGGCTTATTAGCCATAAAAAGATTAATTTTAACTACCTCGATTTGTGTGCACAGTCCGGGCGTGAAACCAGAAAGCTTTTATGTGAAAATATAAGAAATAATAATTTTTAGAATTAAAAATTTAGTTTTAGTTGACTTGAGTCAACATTTTGAGTATACGGACTTGGGTCTGTGTTTCGACAATCTTGGGAGGTCCGCAATAAAATATGAGACTTCGGTGTATGCCCGAAATTGAATTCCGAGGTCCCAAGCCTAAAGCAATTTTTGAAAGAAATTGTTTTGCTGAATTATTAATGAATAAAGAAATGAATTAACGTTTGAAGCCGTTGGTATCGGGCCCATATTTCATTTTCGGAGCTCGATACAGTCTTGTTATGATATTTAAGCCTTGTCTGTGAATTTTGGTGAGAATCGGAACATAGTTGACGTGATTCGGATGTCCGGTTGATAAATAATGAACTTTAAGTGTTCTTGAGAAAAAATAATGAGTTTTGAGGTTTAATTCATAGGTTTACATGTTATTTTTATGATTTGATCACACGAGCAAGTCCGTATGATGCTTTTATATTTGCGTGCATGTTTGGTTTAGAGTCCCGAGGGCTCGGGTGAGTTTTAAATAGGTTTGGGTTGTGTTGGGCTCGTTCTTTCTTATGCTTCGACATCGTTTCTTCAAGCATAAATGATATCATATTGAACAAATGAGCTCCAATTTCTGTTCTGAATGAAATATTATATCCGTATCGTAATTACGAACCAGTATAAAAAAGAATCATCGAATTTGGACATCGTATGAGGATTTTATGGTCATTTTACTTAGGTTGCCAGATTTGTCAGGTTAATTACGAAATTGCAACTGACAGCGTATTAAAAATCTGCAATATTTGCAAATATTAAAACATATATATCTCCTTCATTATAAGGTCAAATTGAGTGATTCAAAATCCTAACTTGACTAGAATTTCACAAAAAATCTATTGGAGACATAAAAATCAAGTTTTGGGATTATTTGGCACGAGAAACGAGGTAGAATAGCTGGCAAAAATATATATATATATATATATAAAATGGACAGACTTCTTGCTCTACCAAATATCATCCTCAAGTCATAAGTAATCAATTCTAAACTTTACTCTTTCAATTACTCATTGTTTTTCATCACTTTCAATTACTCATTGGGTAAAATTAGGGAATTTTGTAAAAATCGAATATTTACCTCGAATTAAGGTCGGATTTCGAAACTAATTGTATATTTTGGTATGTGGGTGAATGGGTAAACATAATTTGGTCCGAACCCCAAGTTTAGACCAAGCGGGCCAGAGTCAGGTTTTCACTTTTTTTAGAAAATTTAGGAAAAATTATAATTTTCAATAAAAGTTAGTTCCTTTAGCCTTAATTAATGATATTAAGTTAATTGTGATTAGATTCGAGTGTACTGGAGGTGAATTCAAAAGGAAAAGTTGTAACTGAGCAATGAGTGACCTACAAAATTGAGGTAAGTGTTTGATCTAACCTTGACTTGAGAGAATATGAATCCCCACTTATTTTCTATGTGAATTGCATGTGTGTGGTGTATAGGTGAGGTGACGAGTATCTATGCACCACCAAATGATCTATTAAACATGATCCCTTCCCCGTTTCCAATTAAATTGACTCCTGTCTTAATTGCTCTATGTTCATTGTTGTTCTGTGATGACTAGGCCTTATTACATTGCTGTTAAATATTATTTGGCTATTTTGGAAGGGTATTGGTTGCGTATTTGGTTCCCTTGTGGTATAGAAAGGTTGAGTAGTTTGGCACTATTTTTGGAAATATATTTATATATTCATGTTGGTTTCATTTTTGATAATATTGAGGAAGTTGTGACAAATGCAGTTTAATTGTTTCGTGATTGTTGAGGTTCACGTGGTTATTTGGTTTCATTTGATTATTTCTAATTGTTGTTGTAAGTGTGTTAAAAGTGTTGGATGTTCTCTTGATTCTATCATGGTACATAAAGAATGAGTTGGGTTGACAGTGTTACGGTGGTTACATATATTCTGCCTGGTTTTATTGTGGAATGATATATTAGAGCTTACGAGCTATATTGTTTTCTGTTTGAAATTATTGAAATAAAAGTGTTGTGAAAGGCTTGGTCTGAACTGTGAAATCTTTTGATGAATAAACAAAATCGATTGTGATAAGGGGGAGAAATAGATTGTGATAAGGGTGGATAATTGATAGCGATAAGGGTGGATAATTGATAGTGATAAGGGTGGATAAATGATAGTGATAAGGGTGTTCAGGTGGGATCGGGTTGCGCGCCGCAACAAGACAGTGATAAGGGAGTATAATTGTGTTTTACTGATTTTATTATAAAGATTTGGAAATTTATTGTTTTACTCTACGGTTTTTCTCATACTCTGCACATACTGTTATTTTAAAGTAAAAGTTTGGAAATACGGAAACTTGTGTGAGATCTTGGTGGTATTTGAGGTCTGGAATAGGAGACTGAGTTATTATATTTATTGTTTCAGTTATACTTTTCTATTCGTGTAGAAGTATTTTATTGCGTTATTGTACATATTATTGTCACAGGTAATATATTGTTAATGCCATGCCGTAGCCTCGTCACTACTTCGTCGAGGTTAGGCTCGGCACTTACTCAGTACATGGGGTAGGTTGTGCTGATGCTACACTCTGCACCGTTTTGTGCAGACCCAGGTACCGACCAACAATAGAGGTTTTTAGAGCGGCTATTCATTTATTTGGAGACACGAGGTATATATGCCGGCGTTCGCAGATCCTGAGAGTTTCTCCTATTTTCATAAACGTTGTTTTATTATATTCAGAACAATTACCCTATTTCTTTCAGCCAAGTATTTGTAGTATTCTTTAGTAGTTCGTGAATTGTGACACCAGACTCTGGGGTAGTTCTAGATCTATTTATATAATTAGTTCGTGGTTCGTTTTATTCAATTGTTTATTATTTTATCTTTGAAAATTATTTATCGATAACCAATGGATTCAGTTTACTTTATATTATCTTGTTATGTCTAAATGGATAATAAATGGAAAGTAGTTAATCGAATTCTAACATTGGCTTGCCTAGCAAGTGTGGTGTTAGGCGCCATCACGACCCCTAAGGTTGGAATTTGGGCCGTGACAAGTTTAGAGCCTAATTACCTTACGTAATTATAGTTTTTCTAATTACCATTTGTAGCTACTGTTCAATTGTTACCAACTTGTATTATTTGTATTCAAGCGCGCAACGAATACACTTGTATCCAGACGCGCAACAAATACAACATGTGTGAATTGTATTCGTACACGCAGCGAATACAACTTGTATCAACTGTATTCATTCACACAACGAATACACCCAAAGTGAAATAAAGGGGCGTATACAAAGAATACAACATGTGTCAATTGTATTCGTTCATGCAACGAGGGGTGTGTACAAAGGACACAACCTGTATCAACTGCATTCGTTATGAAATATAGAAATACAGAAATACAGAAAAATAAAAATATTTTTATTGAGAGTCGAACTTAAGACCTCCGCTTACTAAAGCAGTTGGACTAATCAACTGGGCTAAGAGCTTGTTGTTCTCTTATTTTAGTTAAAAATAATTGATCTCTTGTTTCAGTACTTTAAGGTGGATATGCTATAAAATCCTAATATAGCTACGAATAATAATTTTCTAAAGGTATAGCTAAGAATAATAAATATGTTTGTTGTATTATATAAGTTTTCCATTTTTCCAAGGATATTTTGACTCATAACTAAATCTAGAGGCTCTTCATAGTTAATAATTAATGTTATAACATTGCCTGTGAGAGTATGTTATCCTACTAATGCTGGTAGTCCTTATAACATCCTTGATGTTTATATAGAACAAGGCTTCTATTAGTACATTGCTATGGAACATCTGTTGCAAGAAAGATAAACTTTGGGTTAAGTGGGTTCACAGTTATAACATCAAGGGAGGCAAGATTTAGGAAACTGTACCTAAGCAAGCCTCTTGAGTAGTGCAGAAGATTTTAAAGATTCAGAGTCTCCTTTGGCAAGCTGGGATTATAGAAGAAGATTTACAAGGTATGAAAAACTTCCCTATTAAGAAGATATATCTGCTGAAGATGATTTTCCTAAAGTGCAGTGGAGGAAAATAGTCTTGGGATCTTCGAAATGGGCATTCATCTTCAGACTGGCATCTCTTGGTAGATTGCCCACCAAGAATAGGCTGATGCATCCGGGGTTGTTGATAATCAAACATGTCCTATGTGTTCTTCTCAACGAGAAAGTATTTCCCCTCTCTTTTTCCAATGTGATGTATGTGCACAGGTATGGAACAAGCTCTTGCAATGACAAAAAATTGATAGAACGACTATGATTTGGCCAGATGAGTTGAGATGGGCTGAGTTAATGCGAAAGGAAGAAATTCAAGTGCGAAGATCTTTAGAATGACTTTGGTTTCACGTGTTTATCACCTTTGGATTGAAAGAAATCAGAGTCCTCCGGAATAAACAAGATGATCGTAAGAGCATCATCAGAAGCAGAGGCGGATCCAAATTTTAAATTTTATGGGTTTTACTTTTAAAGTTTTTAGTATTGAACCTATTATATTTTTAAAGTTATGGGTTTAAATCGATTATTTTAATAATTTTAATGAATTTTTACATGTAAAGTTTTATTCTGTGCCAAAAATTATAGGTCTAGTTGAACCCTATAACACGACACTACATCCGCTACTTATCAGAAGAAGAAATCTTCTATAGGGGATCACAGAAGACAAGACTTACTAAGGAGCTTGATAATGTGATTTTTTATCCTGTGTAATATAGTCTGTCTTGTTAGTAACTATGGAAAGTGGACGTAGTTGTGAGAAGTATATCTTGCAATTGTCTATAATTTTTTCTTTGAATTGACCATACATAATATCTTCGGTAATAAAATCTTATTTACCAAACAAAAAATGTTATAGTAACAAACTTGGAAGGAGGTCTATAAATTAGTAATAATAAAATAATATTTTCTATGATATATATTTTATTTTATGTGATGTTATTTTCTTATTAATTAATTCTTTTAAAAGGAACATCTCTCTATATTTGAAAAATCACATTTTTTATTAGCTTGTCTTTACAACCACATAAATCTCATGATACATTTAAAAACATAAATTTCAAAAGTCCTCCTTTCATTATATATAATTTCTTGTCCACTCAAACGATCCACAAAATTGAAACGAGGGAGTAAGATTGGGTTCCTCTGATAATTTATTTTTGGCAATCACACTTGTAAACTGAATTGAAATTCTTTTGTTTGGGTCAAAGGAGAAGGAAAGAAAAAATCTCTTAGCTTTAGGAGACAGAAAAATGAGAAAAATTACACATAAACAAGCATTCATTTTGACGAGTGACTAGCTATTTCTTGACTAGACTCATAAAGCATAAGAAATAGGGAAAATAGATTAGGGATGATTCACAGGATCTAAGCCTATATATACTTACAAGAAAATATTGACAATGTGACCTTTTGACAAATTAAGCATAAAAATTCTATGTGAACCGTTTAGGACAGTTCTATGAAGTAAACAATGAAGGAAAGATCAGTTCCGAGCAAATAGACTTCGTCCGGATGATTGAACAACATGAGGTTTATGTTCTATGTTAGGGAGGTCTATAAAATAGAAACTAGAAAAATAATACTTCCATATACTCTATTTTATGTGGCATTATTTCTTTATGAATCTATTTAATTAATGTTTATTTAACTCTAATCTTCCATGTAAACAACATCTCACAGAAATACAGGGTATTACTGCGTATAATGAATCACCTTGTCGTATGATAAAATCTATCGAATCTTCTACGTAAATGACATGCAAGTGAGATAAGATAGAAATTGAGAGAGAGGAAAAAGAAGATTTGTTACTGTTCGATTGATTACAATACAAGGGGAGTGGTTTTTTTTATATTGGTGGTTAGTGGTTGACACTTGTACCTAACTAACCACTTAACCGTCTAACCTCCTCTAATTACACAATAACCCATTTTCTCTTATACACACATAACACATACACTACTGTATATATACGAATACATCTATGTATTCAATACTCCTCCTCAAGCTGGAGGGTGGAAAGGATCAAACACTCCGAGATTGGATAGAAGGAAATGATGGTGTGCTGAACCAAGGCCTTTTTTCATTAAATCAACTTGTGTACACTTGTAGGAATGTAGTGAGGACTGAACAATCCTGCCTTGATCTTTTCACGAACGAAGTGACAATCATCTCGATGTTTTTAGTTCGCTCGTGGAATATGGGATTGGCAGCTATTTGTAAAGATACCTTGGTATCACAGTACAAATTGACTTGGAACATCAAGTGCAACTTGTAGCTCCTTATGCAATCCTAGTACCCAAGTAATTTCTGCAACTGCTGCTGCAAGACTACAATACTCAGCCTCTGCTAAACTCCTGCTAAATAAGGGTTGCTTCTTTGATTTTCACGATAACAAGGAGTCCCCAAGCTTGACAATGTAACCAGTTACTGATCTCCTGATGTTTGGACACCCTGTCCAATCAAAGTCACAATATACAAAAAGGTGATCAATGATGCAGTAGAAGACCAAGGCCTGGGGCACCTTTAACATATCTGACCACTCGCAGAGCTGCATCACAATGGGACAGTTTGAGAAGCTGCATAAATTGACTTAATACCCGCAAAACATAAATCTGGCCTGGTAATTGTTAGGTAAAGAAGCTTTCCAATGAGTCTTTGGTAGCTTCCTACATCCTGCAATTCTGCATCTCCAGTATGCCAACATGTGTGTCATAATCAATGATTGTCAACTTCTGATTGATCTCTATAGGTGTGTTAATAGGTTTAGCAGTTGCAAGTCCAACATCTGAGATTAGTTGGAGTGCATACTTCCTTTGAGTAAGAAGCACTCCCTTGTTTCACCTCAGAACTTCAATCCCAAGAAAATACCTAAGTTCTCCTAAATCTTTCACCTTGAATGAACTATGTAATGTTTGTTTGGCTGCATGCACACGAACATGATTGCTTCCAGTGATGATCAAGTCGTCTACATAGACTAGGATAATGACAATATCTGATCCAACCCTTTTTGTGAACAATGAGTGGTCATAAGGACTTTGTGCATAAACACTTTCTAATAGTGCCATAGTTAATTTGATATTCCACTGTATGGAATCCTGCTTTAACCTATACAAAGAATTTAGCAGCTTACATACCTTCTGCTCCCCACAAGCCCCCTGTTTGTGGAATCCTTGAGGCAAGCACATGCAGACCTCTTCATAAAGATTACCCTGCAGGAAAGCATTATTTACATTCATTTGGAAGAGATTCCATACCTTAGAGGTTGCTATGCTAATGATGGTCCTGAAAGTGACAATCTTTACAACATGAGAGAATGTTTCATGATAGTCTAATCCTTCCTGCTGTGTGTAGCCTTCTGCTACAAGCCTTGCTTTAAACCTTTCTACTTCCCTATTTTCCTAATATTTAATTTTGAGCATCCATTTTGAGCCTATAGATTTCTTACCAGGAGGAAGTTATACCACTTCCTAGGTTGCTTTGTCTTCAAGTGCTTCAATTTCTGCTTCCATTGCTTCTACTCAACCTTTGTCAAGACAAGCTTCCTTGAAGGACTTAGGTTCAGTAGGTTCTGAGAATGATCTTAAAAATGATTTGTAGTTCTCAAATAGGTGATCATAAGTGATGAAATTGGATATAGTGTATGGTGTATCCTTGGTTGATTTAACTGTAGTCACATAATCTTTGCACCAAATAGATGGTTTGGAAGTTCTGCTAGATTTTTGTGCACACTGTAGGTATAGTATGCTCTTGATGTGGTAGGTCTTAAGTTGGTACTTCCTCTGAATAGGCTTCTGCTTGGTCTGCATCTGGTGCATCAGCATGGTCTGCATCTAGTTCCTGTAATACATGTAGTGCAGGAGGTTCTGTTTGTGGCTCTAGTGTGGTTGTTGGTGGTGATACATGTGGTTCTGACACAACTTGCTCGACAATATGAAATGTAGCAGGAAAATTACTACAATGTGAATTATTTCTATGATGAGGCTGATTTGTCTCATCAGGAGTAACCGCCACTAGTTCATAAGGAAACAGATCTTCATTTGCATCTGCCTCGTCTTTAAATGGAAAGAGATGTTCTCTAAATGTAACATCTCTACTCATCATTACTTTTCTAGAGTCTAAGTCATATAAATTGTACCCCTTTTGAGTCTTTAAGTATCCTATAAGGACACACTTCTTTGCTCTAGATGTAAATTTATCTCATCTTGGTAGGTTTCTTCCTTTCCAAAGTCTCAGTAGGCAATTTGTTAATCAAATATACAACAGTTTTAATGCAGTCTCCCCAAAATCTTAGTGGTATTGAACTCTGAAATTTCACAGCTCTTGCAACTTGTAAAATGTGTCTATGTTTTCTTTCCATTGTCCCATTTCACTTTGGAGTGTATGGGCAAATGCTTTGGTGTATGATGCCAAGGGAAGACAATAATTCATTACACTGAGAGTTAAAGAATTTTGTACCATTGTCTGTCCTCGACACCTTAATTCCAATATCAAACTTGTTTCTTATCATTGCAACAAAGTTCCTTATTACAATAGCTACTTCACATTTAGACTGAATCAAGCATACCCAAGTGTACCTACTGTAGTCATCCACAATGGTGAAAACGTAATACTTTCTATCATAGGTAGGGACTTTGTAAGCCCCCCCCCCCCCCCCCCCCCCATCTAAATGGACTAATAAAAAATAGCTAGTAGATATACTATGGCTAAAAGGAAATTTCAACCTACATTGCTTAGCCAAAGGACAAACTTCACAGTTTTGTTGAACTTGGGGATCAACTTTATCCCTAAGAGATGGTATACTTTTCATTGAATTTTTAATGCATGTCCTAATCTCAGATGCCATAGCTCAGTGTTAATCCCTTGCTGCACAAAAAATCCTGTTGTTGCTAGTGTTATGTTCTCCTTTAGTAGATATAATACATTGTTCTCTTTACCAATCTCCATCACCCTGCCACTGTAAAGATCTTGAAATATACAAAAATCAGGGAAAAAGTGACAGAGCACCAGAGTTTAGACACTGGTAGTAGGCTAAACTTAAAATCTAACAAATACAACACATTTTTCACTGTCTTATTTTCTAATATATATATATAGTTTTATTTCCTCTGTGAGTGATTTTTGACTTGTTTTCTGTAGACACCTGCACTCCTTGTATTCCTTGGCTATAAGCACTTTTAATATCCTTTAGAACATTCTTACAGTAGGTGACATGATGAGTTGCCCCTGAATCTACCAAATCTCACATATCCGCACTAGACAATAGAGAGCTTATACCTGTCATATTTGCAGAACATTCCACTGCATTAGGCTTTGACAACAGATTAACCAATTGCTTGTATTGCTCTTCTGTAAAGAGTTGGCTTGGTGCTTGAATTGTTGGCATTGTTCTTTCTTCCTTTGCAGTAGTTGTATTTGCATTTGCATTGTTGGAATATGCCTTTCCTCCAGTTGTCTGATTCTTCTTTTTTCTTTTGAAATCAGGTGGATACAATTATTTTAAAACAATTCTACTTCAGATGTCCTTTATACCTACAATACTCACATATTACGCCGAGCTTTCTAGGTCTAAAGTCTTGACCTCTTCATGCTAACATTGTGAGTGGATCTCTGTGCGTATCTGTCACAACTGGCATTTTTGCCAACACATTACTGCGTATATTGGTGTAACTTTCGTTTAATCCCATAAGAAATTACAATAGCCTTATGTTTTTCAAATGATTTACAGAAGGTCCAAATTCATAAGGTCAAAGGGGCTAATACTTCAAGTTCATCCCATAAATTCTTCATTTTCGAATAATAGCTGGTGACAGAATCCATACCTTGACTTAGAGTCGCAATTGCACTCCATAGATGATAATTTCTGGTGAGATTATATCTGTCAAATCTCTCCTAAAAAGCGTTACAAACTTTCTTCGCATTTGACGCGTACACAATTCTCGACATCAATTCACTTGACACAGTGCCTCCAATCCATGACAATACAATAGCATTGCACTTTTCTCATTGCTCTGCCAATTCTCCTTTGCAATTAGTTTTCACACAAGTACCGTCTACAAAACCAAACTTATTCTTTCATCGTAGTGCTAAATCCATCGCTCTACTCCAAAGGTCATAATTTTCTAGCCCTGTGAGTTTGAGCGGTATCAATACGAGTCCTGGAGCATCTACAGCTTATAAAAATAGCTGATGATTGTGGTCAAGTGAAGCAACGCCATTTTCGGCCATGGCTGCTCAAAATTGAGCTTCGTTAGTGCTTTGTTTCCCGATTTCCGGCGGAGCTTAGATGTCACAACCCAAAACCAATCTGGTCGTGATGGAGCCTATCATGGAACTAGGCAAGCCGACACACTCTCAAACATTTCAATTTTTCATTAAAATTTAGATAATAACTTTTTCAAACTGAAACTCTAAATAAAAGAGTTAAGTTCAAAACCAAAATGCGGAAAATAAAACCCCAACATCGGGTGTCACTAAGTCATGAGCCAATACTACCACAGTTCTGAAATTTGGCAAGACAATATTGTCTGGAAATAATCAAAAATACATTAAATGAAAGATAAGGAAGGAGAAAGACGGGGTTGCAATCTCCAGGCAGCTACCTCACTATCTCCAAATGAGGATCCGCAAAAGAAATGGTCAACAACCGCTACCGTGGACTGAGATACCTGTATCTGCACACAAGGTGCAGGGGGTAACGTGAGTACACAAACTCAGTAAGTAACAAGCCCAAACTATGGGTTGATAGGTATTGATAGACTAGACCTCAACAGTTAACACAATTCAAACTGTACAGTAAAGTAGACATGCTTTCCGTTCAGGTATTTAGCTCAGGAAGTAAAGTAAATGCAATTCTGAACAATGTAAATTGATAGGCTCAGCATATCTCTAAGTGCAGTGCATAGAATGCATGAAAATGTACCATGTACTCCCACTCTCAAGTGCTCAACAACTCGGAACCGCATATGGCCATCCGGCCCAGGGAAATCCATCCCAAAACATACTCGATGATGACTATATAGTCACTCGGTTCCGAGGAAAAAAGGTAATCCAACCCTGCAGAGAAATCCATCTCCAGGTATCAATACTTCGGACAAATTCATGCCCAAGGAGATCCACCCCTCAATAATACTTCGGACAAATCCATGTCCAGGGAAATACATCCCTCAATAATATCAATTGCGCTCACTGGGGTGTGTTACAAACTCCAAAGGGGCTCCTACGGCCCAAGCGCTATCACAATCATCAACATAACCGTTGCGGCGTGCAGACATATCCCATATCTGTCACTCATAATCAGGCTCTCGGCCTCACTCAGTCATCACTCTCCAGTCTCACACACACGGGCTCACAATGCCATGAAACTAGCCCGAAATAATGATATGATGTGCCAAGTAATAATAATTGATACTGAGACATGATATGATATGCGTGATTAAGAGTGAGTATAGAATATCAATAAAATAATGAGATGACAGCAAGAAACAATCACTCGGGTCCAAACAGTATCGGTGTGAAGCCCTAACAGGTTATCTAGCATGACTTACAACACATTTACTTAATTACATGATAGAACACAGATATCAACAAGAAAGAATCACTAAGCGGTGCCATGGAATGAACCAGGCCACAATTTTCACGGTGCACGACCATCACTTGGCATGTGTGTCACCTCAATACTAATAACATAACATATAGCTCAGGGTTTCGAACCCTCATAACCAAGTTTGGAAGCGTTACTTACCTCAATCAAGCCAAAATTCTACTCTGCGATGACCTTACCCCTCGAATTGGCCTCCAAACGTCTTGAATCTAACCAAAAGCAATACAATGCAATCAATACAGGCCAAGGAAACAATTCCACACGAAAAACTATCAATTTCAACGAAATCCCCGAAATTCACCCAAACCTGGCCCCCGGGCCCATGTCTCGGAATCCGACAAAAATTGCAAAACTAGGAACATCTTTCACTCACGAGTCCAACCATACCAAATTTACCAAAATCTGACCTCGTTTGACCCCTCAAATCCGCAAATCAAGCTCTCCAATTCCAAGCCCTAATTACCTCAATTTCATCCCTAATTTCTACCTCAATGTAATCCCCCTTGATTCCCTCTTCAAAACCCTCCAAAAGCTCCAAAACCCGAATAGAAATTGTGATGAATGACAAAAAATTCGCGTAATTCACAATTTATACCTTCTGCCCAGTACTTCCGCGTGTGCGGCAAATCAGTCGCTTCTGCGACGCCGCATCTGTAGAAAAATCCATCGCATGTGCGGTTTCTAGTTAATTCCCCAGAATCCGCTTCTGCAGTCAAATACCCGCACATGCGGTCTCGCAGGTGCGCTCCACTATCCGCACTTGCGGCTCTTGCCTCAACTCTCCAATATTCTGCATCAACGGTTCATCTTCCGCATCTGCGACCACTTTGTAGGTGCAGAAACATCAGAAACAACAGCGTCAGCTACTTAACAAAATCTCCAAACTCCTCACTAACTATCTGGAATCATCCCGAGGCTCTCGAGACCTCAACCAATAACACCAAAAGGTCACATAGCAATATACGAACTTATTTGTCACGACCCGAATTTCCCAGCATCGGGATCGTGATAGCGCCTAACGTTGAACTTGCTAGGCAAGCCAACGTGGATGTTTAATTTACTTTATTCCGTTATTATTAGCTACTAACATGTGCAATACTGAACCAACAGAAATTAAAGTACGAGAGTGAAGCAAAGTATAATAGCTTAATTAAATACCGTATGAACTTCACAATACCAACCCAGAAATTTGGAGTCACAAACTCGTGGATTGTCTATGAATAGTACATACAAAAGTCTGAATGAAATAAGTATATATGTTTCTGAAACAACTAGAACATAATACAAAAGAAGTAGGAGGGGATGCCAAGGCCTGCGGACGCCAACAGAACTACCTCGGTGTCTCCACGTGGACTGAAGGCAGCCTCCTCGCTCTAATGCCCGTAGGGTCCTGTACTGGGATCTGCACAACAAAGATGTGCAGAGGGTAGCATCAGTACAACCGACCTCATGTACTGGGTAAGTGTAGAGCCTAACCTCGGCGAAGTAGTGACGAGGCTAGGAAACGACAACTAGAACAACTTGTGCAATTTAATAATGTTCGGAGGAAATAATAATAACAGGAAGTAAACAACTAAGTACAAAGAAAAGGGGAACATGCTGGGGGAAAAAAATATCAAATAAAAGAAATAATGAAATAAGACAATGATTCAATATCAACTTGAATAACAGGGAATAACATCACAGAGAAACATAGTGCACGGCATCACCCTTCGTGCTTTTACTCTCATTCTCACCAAATAGTAAATGCAAATGCACGGCATCACCCTTCGTGCTTTTACTCTCATCCTCACAATGAATCAATAGAAACGGCACGACATCACCCTTAGTTCTTTTAATATCATAATATGGCACGGCATCACCCTTCGTGCTTTTACTCTCATCCTCACAATGAATCAATAGAAACGGCACGACATCACCCTTAGTTCTTTTAATATCATAATATGGCACGGCATCACCCTTCGTGCTTTTACACTCTCAACCTCACAATAATCAATACACGGTATCACCCTTCGTGCTTTACACTCTCATCCTCACAATAATCAATAAACGTCATCACCCTTTGTGCTTTACACTCTTTCTCACCCAAACAATGTCAATAACAGAAGTCCGGCAAGGAAAAGTCAACAATATGTACCACAATAATAAATCATAATATCCCGACAAGGGAAGCAACAGTAGAACTTTACCATCTCAGCAAGGGACACGGCTATAACCAATCTCACTCAAGTACATATCTTCACATAAAAATTTCTCAACCGAAACCAATACTCAACAATATTCAATTCCAAGAATTTCTGCCAAAATGAATAACCAGAAGGAGAAACTCAAGAAATAATAAAGTAAATATCAATGAAAAACCACATAATTCATAATATCCGACTCACGGGCATGCTTGACACCAACGTATAGGTACTCGACATCTCACCTATACGTTGAACATGATATTAACACATAGCAAATAGGACACAACACCTATTCCCTCAAGCTAAGGTTAGGCCAAACACTTACCTCGACTTCCATGACCAAAATCAAGCCTCAATCACCGCTTTCCCCATTGAACTTGACTCCAAATCAATTATATCTAGACATAATTGACTTAACAACATCAATAAACGCTAAAAAATTCAATTCCAATGCTCAATTATAGGTTTTCTAGCATTCTTCCCAACAAGTCAAAAATCGACACTGGGCCCGCTTGGTCAAAATACGAGGTTTGGACCAAAACCCGATCACACATTACCCCACGAGCCCGAATATGTAATTAGTTTCGGAATCCGACCCCAAAATGAGGTCTAAATCCCAATTATTCTAAAAGCCCTAACTCTACCCAAACCCCTAATTTTCTACCCTTAAGCACATAGTTTAGGCCTAGAAATCTAATGGGTGTTAATGGAAATTGAAGAAAACGAGTCTAAGAACACATACCTATGGTTTTGTGGTGAAATCCCTCTTCACAAATCGCCCAAGTTTGAGTTTTAGTGGAAGAGTTATGAAAATTTGAAGATAACCCGTAATGCTACTGTTTTAAGAAAACTGGGCAAAAATATAGCATATGCGTTCGCGACCAAGGCAGTGCGTTCGCATAGGCTCCCCTCCCCTACCCTTCGCATTCGCATCCAAAGGGATGCGTTTGCACTGTGTTTGAACTACCCAGCCCCCAACCCTTCTCTTATGCTATGCGTTCGCGGCCACCAGTGTGCGTTCGCGTAGAGTAACTTTCTAAAGCTCCGCGTTCGCACCTGGTCCTATGTGTTCGCATAGTGCAAATCTGCCCCCTCCCAATTTTGTGTTGTGCATTCGCATGGATGACCATGCGTTCGCATAGAGTAAGAACTCAGACACCAGCAATCAGCTACAAACACTAGATTTTCTAAGTTCAAATCACCCCGACGCCTATCTGAAACTCACCCGAGCCCTCGGAGCTCCAAAAACAAACATGTACACAACCTCAAAAATATCCTACAGACTTACTCGTGCGATCAAATCGCCAAAATAACACTTTTAAACAACGAATTTAGCCTTAAAATCAAAGAAAATTTCCAAAACTTCCAAAGTATCAAATTTCACAACTACGGATCCGACTTACGTCAAACGACTTCCGTTTCTTACCAAATTTTACAGACATATCATAATTATCATATTGAACCTGTACCGGGCTCCGGAACCAAAATACGGGCCAGGTACCATAAATTTCCAATATAATCAAATTTCTAAAATCTCTTATACTTTCAGAAAAACAATTTCTTTCAAAAATTCATTTCTCGGGCTTGGGGCCTCGGAATTCGATTCCGGGCATACGCTGAAGTCCCATATTTTCCTACGGACCCTCTAGGACCGTCAAATCATGGGTCCAGGTCCGTTTTTCCAAAATGTTGACCGAAGTCAACTTAAATCAAATCTTTAAGGCAAAAATTAGCATTTTCTCAGTTTTTCATATAAAAGCTTCCCGGCTATACGCCCAGGTTGTGCACGCAAAACGAGGTACGATTAAAGGAGGCTTTCAAGGCCTCAAAACACCATTTTGACATATAAAATAAGGGATGACTTTTTGGGTCATCACATTCTCCACCTCTAAAATAAACTTTCGTCCTCAAACGAACAAAGAAAAGTACCTGAGTCGGTGAATATGTGGGGATAACGGCTCCGCATATCGGACTCGGACTCCCAGGTAGCTGCCTCAGCAGGCTGACCTCTCCACTAAACATGAACCGAAGGATAACCCTTCGTTCTCAACTGAAGAATCTTCTGGACTAATATGGCTACCGGCTCCTCCTCATAGGTCAAATCCTTGTCCAACTGGACACTGCTGAAATCTAAAACATGGGATGGATCGTCGTAATACTTCCGGAGCATAGATACATGAAACACTAGATGCACGGCTGATAAATTTGGTGGCAACGCAAGTTTGTAAGACACCTCCCCCACTCTGTCAAGAATCTCAAATGGGCCAATGAATCTAGGGCTTAGCTTGCCCTTCTTCTCAAATCTCATCACGCCCTTCATGGGCGACACTCGAAGCTATACTCGCTCTCCGACCATGAATGCCAAATCACGAACTCTGCGGTCGGCATAACTCTTCTGCCTGGAGTGATTTGTACGAAGTCTATTCTGAATGATCTTAACCTTGTCCAAGGCATCCTGCACTAACTCTGTACCCAACAACCGAGCCTCTCCCGGCTCAAACAACCCAACCGGCGACTGACAACCCCTACCATATAACGCCTCATATGGAGATGGACTTAGCTGGTGAAAAGACATTGCTTCAATTAAATGTGCTTGATGAGTTTCGACTGCACGCTATTGAAAATGCCATATTATATAAAGAAAAGACGAAAAGGTGGCATGACAAGCACATAAAACAGCGTGAGTTTGAACCAGGCCAGGAAGTTCTCTTGTTCAACTCAAGATTGAAGCTTTTCCCTGGAAAGCTTAAATCTCGTTGGTCCCGTCCTTTCGTTGTGGTAAGTGTAAGGCATCACGGAGCGGTGGAGTTGCGCGATATGAGCTCGACAGGCACATTCTTAGTAAATGGTCAGAGAATTAAGCACATTGAGGTGGTGATATTGCACGTCACAAGACCTCGATGGACTTGGTTGATGTATAAACATGTGTTGAGTCGTGCCGCGACGTTAAATCAGGCGCTTCATGGGAGGCAACCCATTGATTTTTGTACACGTCGTACCTCGACGTTAAATCAGGCGCTTTGTGGGAGGCAACCCATGATAGTAGTATTTTGTTAACATGTTTTTGGTGTGCAGGACAGTGCGGAGGGTGTTGAGCAAAAGCGTGGGGCATAACTAAAATCTGGTAAGGTGATAACGAAGTAAAAAAAACTGAGTAAACTATAAAACCAGGCTGACAAGCCTTAAAAATCGTCACCGCGGTGCGACCGTGAGACCGCGGCGCGACCGCGGTGGAAGAAGCTCTCAGATACTCACCGCGACCGCGGTAAAAGACCCTTGCAGATACTCACCGCGACCGCGGTGGGACCGCGGTAAAAGACCCTTGCAGATACTCACCGCGACCGCGGTCGACCGCGGTGAACCCTGTCCGCGCCCAGGTAAGTTCGCTGACTTAATTTTTTTCCGTTTTTCTTTTTCTTTTAATTTATGTTAATTCATAAATCATTCACCTACCCTAACCCATTCACCCCACTACTCCCCATAAACCCTCCCTTCTCTTTCCCCTTCTCCTTTTTACTCTCTTCTTCCTTCTTCTTCCTTCTTCCCTACCAAAAATACCCAACATCCCTTTCCCCGCCCCCCCCCCCCCCCCCCCCCCCTCCCCACTCGTTTTTCCTCCTCCCCAACCAAGTACAACCCGTCCCCCTCACCCCCTTCCCCCCAAGGTCCACCATTGTCATCTTCTCCAAGTAAGTTTTCTTATTTTCTCTATTTCTTTTTGTAATTTTTACCTTTTCACGTGATTATTTTGTCAATCTTAGTTATTATTATACACTAGTTGTTACCCACTAAGTTTTGTGTTGTTATATGGTGGGTGTGGCCACTCTTGGGTTGATTTTGTGATGGGTGGGGGTGTGTTCCATGTTAGTATCCTCTTGTGTGGGGTGGGGTAGTTAATGTGGCATGGGTGTTGCACTAAACGACAAATTACTCTGATTTGGGGGCCTATGTGGGTCGTTTGGGGTCATACTTCGTGGATATCACTATTGTAGGGGCCTACGTGGGGTGGTATGTTGAAATTTGAAGCACGTGTAGTATGTTGGGGGCTTGTATTGTATGTTTTAATATTGGTGCCCCCCTTCATGTTGTGCATTGGCCTTGCGTGGAGAGTTTGGGTTGCTTGATGCCAGCGGGTGGTGAAGTCTGAGTACCCATCTGATTGGCACATTGCTTGGCTTATCTTAATTGTGTCCCTCTCTGGTTGCAGGAATCATGGCCCCCCGAAAGCGCAGAAACACTGGCAGCACCTCTTCAGCGCCTACCTGGGACGAAACCCGTTTTCTATCCCAGGAGGTAGAGGACCGATTCAATGCAAAGGATGCAAAAATTTGTGTCCATGAAGTACCCGTAGACCCAGCAGCCCTCCAAGCTGAAAACCCCGCCATGTATGAGGAGATCCGGCGGTGAGGGTTGGATTTTTTGTTTGAGGAGCCGGAGACAACCAACATTATGATGGTTCGGGAGTTCTATGCGAACTGCCCAGAACATATGTGCCGCTCGGTCATTGTTAGGGGCAAGGTGGTAGAGGCCTCCGTGGCGAGAATTCGTCACGTTTACAGGATACCACAGTTCGCCGGCGAAGTCGATTACTACCAGGCCCATCAATCTCCGTCGGTGAATTGGAACATTCTTGTTGAATCTATCTGCCTGGGTGGTCAGCCTCTATGGGTGAAGGAGAACATCACGCTCCATTCTAGTTCTTTCACTTGGGAGGCCAAGTGCTGGTTCACTGTGATTTGTAGCCGGTTCTTACCCACTAGCAACACCACTAATGTGAATGGCATGCGGGCTTTGTTGGTGTGGTGCTTCATCAATAGGATAGACTTAGATGCTGCCCGTATCATTGGGGATGAAATGCTTATCAGGTCGCCGTTGCTAACAAAAGGGTTTTACTTCCCCTCATTTGTCACAAGGTTGTGCAAACTGGCAGATGTGCCCACCAACCCTGGTGATGGACATTTAGCAAAAAAAGGTTGCATTCTGCGCTGCTAAGATAAATGTGGGAACAGATGTCACCGCGCCCATTGAGATTGATGATGATGAGGTTGTCCCACCCCCTGTTGCACCACCACGGAGATCCCACGATGGTTCAGGACCCTCTGGGTCCAGGTCGGGCACAAGTCTGCCCACTTTGGAGGAGGAGGTGGCTACCTTGCGCACCTCAGTAGATGGATTGCACGTACGGTTGGATGCAATGTCCAGACGGCAAGCTAAATCGGAAAGTAGAATGATGGCGTGGTTCCGCGCAATTGAGAGGGCTTGCAACATGGACCCCTCCTCCATCTCCGACTCCGACTAAATTCCAGGGAAGTTTCTTTACCCCTCTGTGATTTTATTGTGATTTGTCATGAGGACATGCCATAATTTTTGTGTGGGGTGGGAGACTGTTTTATTGTTATTGTATGAATGTAGATGTAAGTTGTTTTGTTTGTTTTTTCTGTTCTTTTCTTTTTGTGTATATTGTGTCTTTAATTGTGTTTTGTATCACCGACTTGACTTGACGATGGACACTGTTCGACGGGTTTCTTGAGGGTTAAAGTCGTAAAAAATTAAAAAATAAAAAAACGTAGGAGACTTTTCTTGATGACAGATCACTTTGACAGTATTCTTGAGGGAAGTTGTCTAACAAAAAGACCAAGAAGATTTATTTATTTTTCCATTTAAGTAGTGTAGTAACTCCCCCTTGGTTTTTCTTTTGACCACGGTTCTTTTCCAAGGGTTTATCTTGAACCGGGTTAGGTAGATTTTTTTTAGGACTTTGTAGAACTCTCTTGGGCAAAGATGGGTAAGGGCGAGAATGTATCCCTCAGTGTACATACCTGCAAACAATCAAAAAGAACTTGAGGGTGCGACGCTTAAGCTCACTTGTAGACTCTTAATTTTTATGCCTTAATTTTGCACACGTTGTCTAACTTGAATGCTCACTTGAGTGTGTTGATGAACTACTTCAGAATGGATTATGTTCCAAGTGTGTGTGACGTAGTACATCTTATTCTATGTCTGCATGTGATACCTAGAACTTGCCCTGTGTGTGTACGAAGCGAAATAGTAGTTTTGTTCAGTCTTGGAAGTGGTATAGGCGTTTCTTTGTCGAGCCAGATAAGTGTATGTCATCCGCCAAATTGATATGTATCGTAGTTAACCCCTTTGAGCCTGTAATCTTTTTCTTTGGCAACCACATTACAAGCCTTACCCAATTATTTGAATGGACAATCTAATTGAACCTTTTAACCTCTCATGAGCACTTGAAGCGTTATGAATTGTGTAAAAGTTAAAGTGTGGGGTGGTTGGTTTGGCTTTTGAGTGAAACTAATGAAATAAGGAGAAAGGTGCACTATTTTGAAAAAAAAAGTAAGAGTAACTTGAAAAAATATATATATATATATATATATATATATATATTCATTGATAAGTGGTGACTCTTGATGTAATTATGCTTAAAGAAGTATGGGGTAATAATATTGATGTGAAGGTGGAGTTTGGTTTGACATAAGTATGGTTTGAATATTAAAGTATATGTATTAAAGTGCTTATGGAGGTGTATTCACTCTTATATTTAAATGTATCCTACCCGTCCCGCAACCTACATTACAACCAAATAAAGTACTACCTGATCCTAGACTGAATGAGCTCGATTACTAGAGTATTACACTACGGGAAAGCCTATGGTGTATCTATGTGGCATGTGAATGTTCTTTGTTGAGAGTGAGTAAATTCTTTCCATCCAAAGTTCCTGGTCTCTGTGATTTTATATTTGTGGAACTTCTCTCAAATATGTGATGTGAGGGCATGTAATTGAAGAACAAAAGGGGAATCTTCACCTCTATCTAGAGTACTTAAAGTAAGCAAAAGTATGGCATGGCATTAGAGTCTTCACTTTAGGTGGGGATGTTGCACCACTTGGAATGTTCCGGTAAAATGGCAGGTGTGGCATAAAGGGGTGGTGCATTAGAAGATTAGGCCTAAAAGTGTGGTTTAATTGCTCGAGGACGAGCAAAATCTTATGTGTGGGGTGTTGATAATAGGTGAATTATACTATAATTAGGCCCCCTAATAAATCACATTTTGTATTGTTTTTAATATAAATATTGATAAGAAAATGCTCTGATTAAGGTTTTTCATGTATTGCAGGTTATATATCACAAGAAGAGAACTTTGGAGCATTTTTGGTATCAATTATGGGAAAAGGAGTCCAATCAAATAATACCTATGAAGTGCACCAAATGATCAAGCAAAGTAAAGAGTTGAAGGCTGACCACCGCGACCGCGGTGGAGCAAGACAGATTCAGAGAACATGGCTGGCCGCAGTGCTGGCGCGACCGCGACAGGACACGCTAACTTCAGGGATTAATCTGCAAAACACGGAATTTTAAGCCCCAAACCCTATATAAACATAGGAATCCGCCCAAAAGGAGAATTATTGAATTTTTGGGAGTAGCAAAGTTGAAGAGAACATGTGGAAGAAGGGATTCATTGAATTCTTTTTCATCTTTTCCACCAACTCTTGATTGTATGTTGAAAAATATAATATTTGGTGATTGTTTTAATATGTGTGGATAAGAACCCAATTATTCTAGGGTCATAGGCAAAACATGATTGTTATTTTCAAGGCTTAAAGTGAAAAAGTTGGTTTTATCATATTGGGTTGTTTGTTTGATTCTGTTCTTAATTATTTTATTGAGTAGCTAACAATGGAATACTATCTACAAATCTAGAGTTGAACTCGAAAGTGGGAACTCTAGATTGCATATAGAATTAAACAGAGCAAGTTCTTGAACCCGGGCATCGGGGAACGGATTCGCAATTAGGATAGACATATACCTAATTGCCTTGCTTAGTTAAAATACACGAAGTGTAACTGCATTCTTGTTAATCTTGGTTCCATAGATATATAGGAATTGAGTTAACTTGAATAGGCGAGTAAGAAGTCGAAACATTCTTATGAGTAATATAAAACCTATCAATCAACAATCCAGATAATTCAACTAGTTAATTAAAGCCAAGAACATAACTTGATTGTTAAGTAGCTCGTGACCCTGGAATATCTTCTCCTATTGATTGTTAAAACGAAGTTGTTGTCTGTTATTTGATTCTCTAGTTAACTAATTATTGGGTATTCTTTTAGGTAGTAAATTAAATTATCATATTTATTGTGATAAATCCCTTGAACTGATAAGTTTATTAAGTTGATCTTGTCAAAAGCTAATCATAAGTCCTTGTGGGTTCGAAATCCGGCTTCTAGTCACTTTATTACTTGACGACCACGTATACTTGCGTGAGTGTGTTTGGTCCCAACAAATTGTTATCCAAACGTATAATTGAGAGTATGAACGTATAATATTGGTTTGAGATGAGATTAAATTGAGTGATATGGTCAATGAGGATTTATATAGCCGACCCTTATTAGTTTAGGATAGAGGTGTAGTAGTTGTTGTTGTAATAGATGGTATGGATTATGGACTGTATAGAGGACTAGGTAACTAAAAATAGTTAGAAAAAGATGATCTCATGCAGATTTTATTATCCTAATGATGTGTAACATGCTGAGTTGTTTGACTTAAAAATAGACAAGTAACCAAGTCTAATCACACCTAATGATGAGCATTTCAGCTTTCAGCAGGGATGTAGTTTAAGTTAATTGTTCATTCATTTTTTTTCCTTTTTACTTACAGGAGATGGAGAAAGAAAAAGATATAGGAAATGTGTTAAAAGATTTGGCAAACCTAAAAATTCAATTTGAGGCGAAGGATTCTGCACACAAACAAGTACTTCTTAAGCTAGACCATCACAAAAATACAGCTGATGAACACTGCTCCCTGCTGATGAGATCTGAACTCGAGAAGGAGATTTACATGATCAAATGTAGAGGATTGAGGATTCGTGTAGTTGAGCTTGAGTCGCGGATTCAGGAGATGGCTGACCCAATTTTGGAGTCTATAATGACGCAAGAACAACTATCACACGCCATTAGTGAGTTGAAGTCCACACAAGAAGTCCACACAAGCAGTTGCATAAGTAATTACCTATGTATCAAATATTGTTATATTGAAGGTTTTCCCGCAGGTGCGATCACGCAGGTGCGAAGGGGATGGTTGCAGGAGCGATGGTGGGGGAGATTGTCCTATGGTCGCAGGTGCGACATGGGTCCCACAGGCGCGGCACCGCAGGCGCGACCAATCAATCATAGGTGCGATCCCTGTGGACTTAAGTGAAAACTCGCACCGGCGATGCTTTCTCCGCAGGTGCGGTGATAGGGACAGCAGGTGCGAGATCCCTGTGTGTTTATTCAAAAACTCCGAGGGTTTATGTTATTTCACCATTTTGAATTGTGGGAGCTCGGGAGAGGCGATTTCTGAGGAGAGTTTTACTTGGGTATTCGAGGTTAGTGATTTCTAACCATCATAGGTTAATTTCCATTATTCTAATCTTAATTTCCACCCTTAAATTCGAGATTTTTGAGTTGAAATTTGGGAAAATTGGAAGAAACTTCTTAGACCAAACTTTGGTTTTTTGATTGGGTATTTGACCTCCGATCTGAGAGATTTTTATATGGAAAGACTCGTGAGTGAATAAGGATTCGGAAAATGTAAATTTTATCTGATTCCAAGACGTGGGTCCGAGGGGCGTTTTGGTCAATGTTTTCTAATTTCGCGTATTAGTTCTGAATTATTTAGTTAGTTTAAATTCTTGAAATGATATTTACATTATGTAATCGAATTGAATAGATTTGGGTCACCCAGAGTTGGATACTCGTGGCAAGAGCGTGATTATCGGTTGATTTGCACAGTCGAGGTAAGTGGCTTTCCTAACTCTGTGTTAGGGAATTTCTCCTTAGGCATTTTAACTGGTTTTTACTATACAAACCCCGTGTACGTGGGGTGACGAGCGCGTGCATGGGATATTTTCACTGAATTTCCATATTTCTTTTACGACATGCTCATTTTCAATCCTATTATTATTTTTATTGGGTTGAGCTAAGTAAACACAAGATTTCTTTATGACAAGCAATTTTACCTGATTTTCCACTCGTTGCTACTATTTAGAATTGGTCAAGTATTTTACCTTATGATTTTCCAACTGTCTTTGTCAAAAGCTTTGAATTAAGTTATAATTAATATATATACCTTGCATTGCATTGAGTAGTTGCATTGGGCTTGCGGGCTTAGACATGAGACTTTCCCCTTGCATTGCATTGAGTAGTTGCATTGAGACTGTGGGCTTAGACCTGAGACTTTCCCCATGCATTTCATCGCATACATCGGGACTGCGGGCTTAGACCTGAGACTTTCCCTTGCATTGCATCGCATACATTGGGACTGCGGGCCGAGACCTGAGACTTTCCCCTGCATTGCATTGCACGATTATTTATTGAGATGACGGTGTGCTGAGTTGAAGGTTTTTGCATAATTTATATTCAGTCTTTACCTTAATTTCAGTTAACTACTTACTGCTTTACTTAACGGTTAATTATATCTGTTATTTTTTCAAACTCAGTAGAGCCTCAACCTGCCCCCGTCACTACTTGACTGTGCTTAGGCTTGACACTTACTGGGTACCAATTGTGGAGTACTCACGCCCTTTCTGTGCATGTTTTCCCCATGTGCAGATCCAAGTACCAGTTCACAGCGATTCGGTTAGGAGTGTTGCAGCAGCTGCTAGGAGACTGTGAGGTATTTATGCCGCGTCCGCAAAACCTTCAGAGTCCCCTTCCTTCTCTAGTATAGACATAGCTCATAGATATAGATACCCTTTTTGACTTCGTTGTTTAGAGCTATACTTGTAAAGTTTGTGACTTGGTGACATTCCGAGTTTTGGGATATTGCGAGCTGTAAATTCCGAGTGGCTTAAGTTTTATTATTATTATTATTCTATCGTAAATGTTTTATTTCTTTTTTCGACTTATTTTCCGCATGATTTAGGCTTACCTAATCGTAGGGACTAGGTGCCGTCGCGAACCCGTTCGGAGGGTTATTTCGGGTCGTGAAAACTTAAACCTCAAAAAAGATACTGATTATCTTTCAAATGTCAGAAGAATCATCTCTCGAGATATTGTGAGAGAAAATCATGAAAACTCCATGAAACATACAACAAAAAACCTCAGCAAAACATAACCCAAAACACCAATTTCTAGCAGTAAAAATGCAGCAGCAGCCGCTGTTTGAGGAGCACAAAAATTGTTCCTTTTTATAGGCTTTTTCTTCCACCTTAAAACCACACAAACCAGCTTTAAACTCCACCTTAGAACAACCCCAAAATATTTCAAAAAGTTGCGAAAATCAATTGCAAATAGTCCGAAACACTGCGACTTTCTCAGCCAAAAAGAGTCCAAAAATTCCAGCTGAAACCTGCAGGTGAAATCACTCAAAAACAATCAAGAAATCTGGACCAAGAGCAGTCAAAACTTAGCAAAAAACGGCCATAAGACCTGTCGCAAAATTCAGCCCAAAGCGTCGCTCAAAACAGACCCCCGTAACTTCTGAAAATCAGCCAAGAACGCAGCTTAAATTCTTCCAAAATGCAGTAGAAAAAACGACCTGCAAATATTGATGAAAGCACACATAAATTTAGCCCCAAAACAGCTGCGTAAAAAGTACAAAACTCTGCTAGTTTTAGTTCAAAAATAAAAAAACAAAAACTAAATACATAATGACATAGGTAATTACTTTTGTTGATACGCAGGTGCGAAACACCAGAAAAAGTCTGGTTCAGCAGTTGCTAAGTTCCCAAATCCTTCCGTTAAACATCTTAAACAACCCTGAGGCCCCCCGGAACCTCAACCAAAACCACCAATTGATCCCAATACCCACTCAGAACTTAGTCGAGCCTTAAAACACATCCCACAACATCAAAATACTCAATTATGCATAGATTCAATCCTAAGAACTTAGGAATTTCCAATAATTCACATTCGACGCCGAACCACGTCTAAACTCGTCCGAATGACTTCAAATTTTGCACACACGTCATAATTGACATTCCGGACCTGCTGTCACTTTCGGAATTCCATTCCGAGTCCGATATCAAAATCTCACCTATCGGCCGAAATCGCCGAAATTCTAACTTTCAACAATTCAAGCCTAAATCTACATCCGACCTCGAAAACACACTCCGAACACGCTCCCAGCCCCGAGATCACCCAACGAAGCTAACAGACTTGACATATTTCCATTCCGGATCCGTCTTCACACAGCTCTAGCTACGGTCCAATTTCTAAGGGTAAGTCCTGCCTTAAAGGACTATATGTCCAAAATCACTCCAATATTCATCACTCAACGTTCCGACAAGTTTCATTAACATAATAAGACATAAGAGAAGAAGTTATCAGGGGATCGGGGAGCTAAGTCTCAAAACGACCGACCAGGTCGTTACATTCTCCCCCTCTTAAGAAAATCGTTCGTCCTCGAACGAGTATAGAAACATACTTGGAGCTGTGAATAGGTGAGGGTACTGACTCCGCATGTCCTGCTCGGTCTCCCAAGTCGCCTCCTCGACCGGATGACCCCTCCACTGTACCTTGACTGAAGCAATATCCTTCGACCTGAGCTTTCTGACCTGCCTGTCAAAAATGGCCACAGGCTCCTCAACATAGGATAAATCCTTGTCCAACTGAACTAAGCTGAAATCCAAAACATGCGTCATATCACCGTGATACTTCCGGAGCATGGAAACGTGGAATACCAGATGAACACCTTCTAGATTGGGAGGCAAGGCCAACTCATAAGCAACCTCCCCAACAGGCCGTAACACCTCAAAAGGGCCAATGAACCTCGGACTCAGCTTACCCTTCTTCCCAAATCTCATGACGCCCTTCATAGGCGATACCCGAAGCAACACTCGATCACCAGCCATGAATGATAAATCACAAACTCTCTGGTCTGCATAACTCTTCTGCCTGGACTGAGTTGTGCGTAGTCTATCCTGAATTACCTTCACCTTGTCCAGGGCATCCTGGACCAAATCTGTACCCAACAATCGAGCCTCGCCCGGCTCAAACCATCCCACTGGATACCGACACTGTCTACCATATAAAGCCTCAAACGGCACCATCTAAATGCTGGACTTGTGGCTGTTATTATAAGCAAACTCTGCAAGAGGATAGAACTGATCCCATGATCCTAGTAAATCCATCACACAAGCACGGAGCATATCCTCCAGAATCTGAATCGTGCGCTCGGACAGTCCGTCCGTCTGAGGGTGAAAAGTTGTACTGAGATCAATCTCGGTACCCAACTCACTATGCAAGGCTCTCCAGAAGTGCGAGGTGAACTGAGGACCTCGATCTGAAATAATAGATACCGGCACATCGTGCAACCGGACTATCTCCCGCACGTAGATCTGGGCTAACCTCTCAGAAGAATACGTAGTCAACACCGGAATGATATGGGCTGACTTGGTCAACCGGTCCAAAATCACCCAAATAACATCATACTTCCTCAAAGTCCGAGGAAGTCCAACCACAAAATCCATGGTGATCCTCTCCCACTTCCACTCTGGAAGCCTCATCTGTTGAAGTAATCCTCCCGGTCTCTGATGCTCACACTTGACCTGCTGACAATTGAGGCATCTGGCTACGAACTCCACTATATCTTTTTTCATCCTCCGCCACCAATAGTGTTGTCTCAGATCCTGATACATCTTCACGGTACCGGGATGAACGGAATACCGCGAGCTATGGGCCTCTTCAAGAATCAACCCCCGAAGTCCATCTACATCAGGTACACAAATACGGTCCTGCAATCTCAACACACTATCATCATCTATGGTCATATCCCTGACACCATCCCGCTGAACTCTATCCCGAAGAACCCGAAGGTTAGGGTCATCATATTTGCGCTCCCGAATGCGGTCATAAAGAGAAGATCGAGCAACAACACACGCAAATACCCGGTAAGGCTCAGAAATGTCCAATCGCACGAACTGACTAGCTAAAGACTGAACATCCAAGGCTAAGGGCCTCTCAGCTGCACGAAGATATGCCAAACTACCCAAACTCTCCGCCCGGCGACTCAGGGCGTCAGCCACCACATTGGTCTTTCCCGAATGGTATAGTATAGTGATGTCATAATCCTTGAGTAACTCCAACCACCTCCTCTGACGCAAATTGAGATCCTTCTGCCTTAAAATGTGCTGGAAACTCCGGCGGTCAGTATATATCTCACAGGGAACGCCGTATATATAATGACGCCATATCTTCAGGGCATGAACAATCGCTGCCAACTCAAGATCATGAATATGGTAATTTTTCTCATGTACCTTCAACTATTTAGACACGTAGGCAATCACCCTACCGTCTTGCATCAACACCGCTCCCAAGCCAATCCTCGAAGCATTACAATAGATTGTATAGGACCCCGAACCGGTAGGTAATACTAACACTGGAGCTGTAGTCAGGACTGTCTTGAGCTTCTGAAAGCTCTCCTCACACTCCTCAATCCAAATAAAAGGTGCACCCTTCTGGGTCAATCTAGTCATGGGTGCTGAAATTGATGAAAATCCCTCACTGAAACGGCGATAATACCCGGCCAAACCAAGGAAACTACGGATCTTAGTAGTTGAAGACGGTCTGGGCCAACTCTTCACTACCTCCACCTTCTTCGGATCTACCATGATCCCGTCCGAAGATACCACATGGCCTAAGAATGCCACAGAATCAAGCCAAAATTCACACTTAGAGAATTTGGCATACAACTTCTTCTCTCTCAAGGTCTGAAGCACGGTCCTCAAGTGTTGCTCATGGTCCTCCCGTGACCGAGAATACACCAGAATGTCTTCAATGAATACGATGACGAAAGTATCAAGATAAGGTCAAAATACACTGTGCATCAGGTGCATGAAAGCTGCTGGGGCATTTGTCAGCCTGAAAGACATAACTAGGAACTCGTAGTGACCATATCTAGTCCTGAAAGGAGTCTTCGGGATATCCGACTCCCAAATCTTCAACTAATGATAACCCGAACAAGATCAATCTTGGAGAATACCCTGGCACCCTGAAGTTGGTCAAACAAATCATCAATGCGGGGCAATGGGTACCTATTCTTCACTGTCACCTTATTCAATTGTCTGTAATCAATACACATCCGCATCGTCCCATCCTTCTTTTTCACAAATAGCACCGGAGCACCCCAAGGTGATACACTGGGCCTGATGAACCCCTTATCAAGAAATTCCTACAACTGTTCATTCAACTCCTTCAACTCAGGAGGAGCCATGCGATAGGGCGGAATGGAACTAGGCTGAGTGTCTGGCATCAAGTCAATGATGAAGTTAATGTCTCTGTCGGGCGGCATACCCGGAAGGTCAGTTGGAAAAACATCGGGATAGTCCCTCACAACTGGGATTGAATCAATTGTAGGGGTCTCAGTACTAACATCCCTCACATAGGCCAAATAAGCGTCACACCCCTTTGCCACCATCCGTTGAGCCTTAAGAAAAGAAATGACCCGACGAGGAGTATACTCTAGTGAACCCCTCCACTCTAGCCTCGGTAATCCTAGCATAAACAGCGTCACGGTCTTGGCGTGACAATCCAGAATCGCATAGTGGGGAGATAGCCAATCCATACCCAAGATAACGTCGAAATCTACCATGCTAAGTAATAATAAATCAGCCCTGGTCTCCAAACCACTGACAACAACCAAACATGACTGATATACACAGTCCACAACGAGAGAGTCTCCAACAGGAGTAGAAACATATACGGGGGAACTCAAAGAATCCCAAGGTATCCCCAAATGTGGAGAAAAATAAGAAGACACGTATGAGTAGGTGGAACCTGGATCAAATAATACTGATGCATCCCTTTGACAAACGGGAACAATACCTGTGATAACCGAGTCTGAAGCAACAGCCTCAGATCGAGCTGGAAGGGCATAGTATCTGGCCTGACCTCCCCCTCTAGGACGACCTCATCCTCCCCGACCTCCACCTCGAGCTGCCTGAGAGGGTGGGGTAGAAGTTGGGGCTGGACGAATAGCTGGCGGACCTGGTTGAAGGCGTGGAACCTGATAAGAAACCCCGGGGCAATCCTTGATCATATGCCTAAGGTCACCACATCCAAAACAGCCCCTCTGAGGACATGGTAGCTGCTGCTGGATCTGAACTGGTCTGCTAGACTGGCCAGTGATAAACCTCGAACTGAAGGCACCTGAGATACCGGCGGTGCATAATAAGGCTCCCAAGGTCTAGGAGGAGCTAGAATACCGATGGCTGATGGAAGAGAGGAATGAATGGGGCGGCTCACAAAACCCCTACCATGGCGTGCTGCAGGTGTACGAACTCCTGAAAAATGACCCGCTTCTCGAAACCTCTTGGCCTCTCTCTCCTCCCTATCTCGGTCCAACATAATCTCAATCCTCCTAGAAATGCTCACGGCCTGCTGGTAAGTAATGTCTGTCTCTAGCTCTCTGGCCATGCTAGTATAAATGCTGGGGTGGAGCCCTTCAATAAAACGGCGAACTCTCTCTCTAATAGTAGAAACCAAAGCTAACGCATGTCGTGCCAAGTCACTGAACCAGACTGCATACTCTAACACGATCATAGTACCCTGGCGTAGCTGCTCGAACTCCGCACGCCAAGCATCCCTGACACTCTGAGGGACAAACTCAAGCAGAAACATCTCGGAAAACTGAGCCCAAGTAAGTGAGGCTGCCTCATCCGGACTACTAAGCTCAAATGCACGCCGCCACTGATAGGCTGCTCCTCTCAACTGAAAAGTAGTGAAAGAGACCCCACTCGTCTCTACAATACCCATGGTATGAAGGATGCGATGACACTCCTCAAGAAAACCCAGAGCGTCATCTGAAGCTAATCCGCTGAAATCAGGTGGGTGGTACTTCTTGTACCTCTCAAGACGGAGCTGCTCAGACTCAGACACAGCTGCTCTGACCTCAAGCTGAGCTTGAGCTGCAGGAGGCATGGGGATATACTCTGGAACCTGCCCCATATGAACCCTCTGCTTAGGAGTACGGGTTGCGGGAGTCTGTGTCCCTCCCCCGGCCTAGGATGTACCTGGGGCTATCGGGAGTAGTCCCGCTTGATACAGAGTGCTGAAAGCACTCATGAACTGGGCCAAAGTCTCTTGGAGGGCTGGAGTGATAGTAGGGATCTCCGGTGCCCCTCCAACTGCGGCTGCTGGGGGATCCTCGGTCGCTGCTCTAGCCGGTGCTCGAGCTGCACTGTGTGCTCGTCTTCTGCCCCGGCCCCTGCCTCTGGAGGCTCTGGCTGGGGACTCAGGTGCATGGCCATCAGTGCATCTGGTATGAGTACGAACCATCTATAGTAATAATAGAATAGAGTTTAAGAATTTTGGTAACAATAACCAGCACGAAGAGATTCCAAGAAGTACGATTGTTCTTAACAGTTACATAGCCTCCCGAAGATAAGTACGGACGTATCTGCACCGATCTGCGACACTTTAATAAACCGGATTGTGACTCCTATGAACCTAGACGCTCTGATACCAACTTGTCACGACCCGAAATAACCCTCCGAACGGGCTCGCGACGGCACCTAGTCCCTACGACTAGGTAAGCCTAAATCATGCGGAAAATAAGTCAAAAACAGAAATAAAACATTTACGATAGAATAATAATAATAAAACTTAAGCCACTCGGCATTTACAACTCGCAATATCCCAAAACCCAGAATGTCACCAAGTCACAAGCTTTACAAGTATAGCTCTAAACAACTAAGTCAAAAAGGGTATCTATATCTATGAGCTATGTCTATACTAGAGAAGGAAGGGGACTCGGAAGGTTCTGCGGACGCGGCAGAAATACCTCACGGTCTCCTAGCAGCAGCTGCAACACTCCTAACCGAACCGCTGTGAACTGGTACCTGGATCTGCACATGGGGAAAACATGCGCAGAAAGGGCGTGAGTACTCCACAATTGGTACCCAGTAAGTGCCAAGCCTAACCCCAGTCAAGTAGTGACGGGGTCACGTTGAGGCTCTACTGAGCTTGCAAAAATAACAAATATAATTAACCGTTAAGTCAAACAGTAAGTAGTTAACAGAAATTAAGGTAAAGACTGAATATAAATGATGCAAAAACCTTCAACTCAGCACACTGTCATCTCAATAAATAATCGCGCAATGCAATGCAGGGGAAAGTCTCAGGTCTCGGCCTGCAGTCCCAATGTATGTGATGCAATGCAAGGGAAAGTCTCAGGTCTAAGCCCGCAGTCCCGATGTATGCAATTAAATGCATGGGGAAAGTCTCGGGTCTAAGCCCGCAGTCCCAATGCAACTACTCAATGCAATGCAAGGGGAAAGTCTCAAGTCTAAGCCCGCAGTCCCAATGCAACTACTCAATGCAATGCAAGGTATATATATTAATTATAATGTAATTCAAAGCTTTTGAGAAAGACAGTTGGAAATCATGAGGTAAAATACTTGACCAATTCTAAATAGTAGCAACAAGTGGAAAATCAGGTAAAATTGCTTGTCATAAAGAAATCTTAAGTACTTACTCAGCTCAACCCAATAACAATAATAATAGGATTGAAAATGAGACATGTCGTAGAAGAAATTTGGAAATTCAGTGAAAATATCCCATGTATGCGCTCGTCACCCCACGTACACGGGGTTTGTATAGTAAAAACCAGTTAAAATTCCTAGGGGAAAATTCCCCGACACAGAGTTAGGCAAGCTACTTACCTCGACTGTGCAAATCAACCGATAATCATGCTCGTGCCACGAGTATCCAACTCTGGGTGGCCCAAATCTATTCAATTCGATTGCATAATGTAAATATCATTTCACGAATTCAAACTAACTAATTAATTTAGAACTAATACGCGAAATTAGAAAAAATTGACCAAAATGCCCCTCGAGCCCACGTCTCGGAATCGGATAAAATTTACATTTTCCGAATCCTTATTCACTCACGAGTCTTCCCATATAAAAATCTCTCAGATCGGAGGTCAAATACCCAATCAAAAACCCAAAGTTTGGTCTAAGAAGTTTCTTCCAATTTTCCCAAATTTCAACTCAAAAATCTTGAATTTAAGGGTTGAAATTAAGATTAGAATCATGGAAATTAACCTATGATGGTTAGAAATCACTAACCTCGAATACCCAAGTGAAACTCTCCTCAGAAATCGCCTCTCCCGAGCTCCCACAATTCAAAATAGAGAAATAACATAAACTCTCGGATTTTTGGAATAAACACACAGGGATCTCGCACCTGCGGTCCCTATCACCGCACCTGCGGTATCGCACCTGCGGAGAAAGCATCGCAGGAGCGTGTTTTCACTTAAGTCCATAGGGATCACACCTGCGGTCGATTGGTCGCGCCTGCGGTTCCGCGCCTGCGAGACCCAGGTCGCCCCTACGACCACAGGACAATCTCCCCCACCATCGCGCCTGCGACCATCCCCTTCGCACCTGCGTGATCGCACCTACGGGAAAACCTTCGCAGGTGCGAAACACAAGAAGAAGTCTGGTTTAACAGTTGCTAAGTTCCAAAATTCTTCTGTTAAACATCTGAAACAACCCCGAGGCCCCCCGGAACCTCAACCAAAACCACCAATTGATCCCAATACCCTATCCAAACTTGGTCGAGCCTTAAAACACATCCCACAACATCAAAATACTCAATTATGCATATATTCAAGCCTAAGAACTTAGGAATTTCCAAAAATTCACATTTGATGCCAAACCACGTCTAAACTCGTCCAAATGACTTCAAATTTTTCACACTGGTCATAAATGACATTCGTACCTGCTGTCGCTTTCGGAATTCCATTCCGAGTCAGAGATATCAAAATCTCACCTATCAGCCGAAATCGCCGAAATTCTAACTTTCGCCAATTCAAGCCTAAATCTACATCTGACCTCGAAAACACACTTTGAACATGCTCCCAACCCCTAGATCATCCAACTAAGCTAACAGAGTCAACGGATTTCCATTCCAGATCCATCTTCACACAGCTCTAGCTACGGTCCAATTTCAAAGGGTAAGTCTCGCCTTAAAGGACTATATGTTCAAAATCACTCCAATATTCATCACTCAACGTTCCGACAAGTTTCATTAACATAATAATACATAGGAGGAGCAGTTATCAGGAGATCGGGGCGCTAACTCTCAAAACGACTGACCAGGTCGTTACATAAGTACTACTTTTGTTGCTGAGATTCATTAACCAAGTGCGACAATAGCGGTTGATAAGATATCTGAAACATGTGATAGGTATGCTTAACTTTTCTGTTGTTTTTTTTATCTTTCTCTATTTCTATATTCTATATATAAATTAACATTTCAAAAAATGTCGCACTACAGATCTATTAGGATTTTCCATAACATGGATTAACGGGACTTCTTACATCGCATTTGTGAAGAACCACAGAATGTCATGTACGAATTTTTTCTTTTTCCCTTTCCTGTTCAATTATGTTAATTGCAACCGATTATAAGCTGGATTTTACAACATTCTATTCAGAACGACTACGTAAATGCAATTAGTTTTCGTTTTCTTATTTTCTGCATTTTTTAGTTTTGTAATGTCGATTTGAAAGAGGGGATTGTCACTGGAGGTTAAATTTGGCCACAGCTTCAAATTTGGCATTAATACCGCAGATGATGTTCAATGTCAGCTTTCAAAGGTTATTGGATATATACCTTGTGTGTGTACGTATGATATAATATCCTCATTATAAGATACCTAGATGTTTTCCCTCTTCTGTTTGTAAAACATACTTAACATTTGAATTTTAATTCGCACCATCATTTCCATTCACAACCCTTATTTTGCCAGGTGTAGTGATGTCGTTTATTCGTGGTGGTCCTTCAAGGAAATCCCAAGCCCAGTTTCTCATAGGACCAATTCTTATGTGATGACCCAAAAGGTCATCTTGTATAAATTTAACAAAAAAGATCTGTTTCGAGGCCCTGAAAGCCTTCGTTAATCTCACTTTGATGTGCGTGCACAGCCCAGGCACGTAGCCGGGAAGCCTTTATGTGGAAATTTGATAAAAAGTTGAATTTATAATAATTAATTGAATAAAGTTGACTTTGGTTAACATTTTTGGTAAACAGACCCGAACCCATGATTTGATGGTCCCGGAGGGTCTGTAGGAAAATATGGAACTTTGGCGTATGCTCGGAATCGAATTCCGAGGTCCCTAGTCCGAGAAATAAATTTTTAAAGAAAATTGTTTTCTGAAAATAATAAAGGCTTTTGAAAATGAACTTTGATGTGAAACCTGTGTTACCGGGCCCGTATTATGGTTCCGGAGCCCTGAACAGGTTTAATATGGTTATTTTGAGTTGTCTGTAAAATTTGGTAAGAAACGAACTTGGTTTGACGTGATTCGGATCAAAAATGGGAAATTTAGAAGTTTATGAAGTTTGAGAAAATTCTATAGATTTTGGAGGTTAATTCATGTTTTTTGATGTTATTTTGGTGGTCTAATTACTTGAACAAGTCCATAGGATGCTTATGAGGGTGTGTGTATATTTGGTTTTGAGCCCTAAGGGATTGGGGGTGTTTCAGGTAGGTGTTCGGAGTGATTGGACTCAAGGAAACACTGTTGGTGCACCAGTTCTGTTGTGCCCGCACCTGCGAGCCTAGGGCCGCAGGTGCTAGACCACAGGCGCGACGTTTTGTCCGCAGGTGCGGTCCCTCTCGCAGATGCAGACTATCTTCCGCACAGGAGTGGTCCGCAGGAGCGGATACGATTCTGCAAGTGCGGCCCCCGGTGGGCCTGGCCATTTTCCGCAAGTGCGATCCCTTTTCCGCACCTGCGAGATCGCAGGTGCAACCAAAGCACCGCAGGTGCGAGAGTCGAGCAGTGAAGTTCTTTTAAAAACAATTTCAGACGTTCTTCTTCAAACTTTCTCTCAAAAAAATAGAAGGCTTAGGGCAATATTTCAAGAGATTTCCTTCCCAAATCGTAGGTAAGTGTTCACTAATTGATTTCCTTCAACCTTTTAACATTTTTCATTAATTATCATCAAGAATCCTAGGATTTTCAAAGGTAGAAATTGGGGCTTTGGGGTAGAGTTAGGGCTTTTAGAATTTTTAGGAATTCAACCTCATTTAGGGGTAGGATTTCAAAACAAATTTTATATTCGGTCTCGTGGGGGAATGGGTGATCGGGTTTTGGTCCGAACCTCGTGTTTGGACCAAATGGGCCCAGGGTCTAATTTTGGTATTTTTTGAAGAATGAGGGAAAATGTATAATTAGGCTTTGGGATTGGTTTATTGAGTAATTATTGATGTTATTGAGTCTAATATGTCTAGATAAAACTGTTTCGGAGTTAAATTCAAGAGGGAAAGCGGTGATTGAGGCTTGACTTGCATTTTTGGAGTCGAGGTAAGTGTTTAGCCTAACCTTAGCTTGAAGGAATAGATATAGAGTCTTAATTGCTATGTGTATTCCATGTCCAATGTATAGGTAAGGTGACAAGTACCTATGTGTTGTGGTCCAGCATGCACGTGAGTCAAATGTGATGATTTATACCGTGTTTTTGATATTCTCTGTGCTATGAATAATTGGTTATTTAGAAGTGATACGTTGAGATTGTTCCATGACCTGGGAAGTTATTGATTAAGTGTTCAGTTGAGGATTTTTACTGTTGAAATTATACCTCTGAGTGAGATTGGTTATAGCTGAGTCACTTGACGGGACGATAGAATTTTGTTGGTTAATTCTTTACATTTAGAACTTCTTATTGTTAAACCTTCATATTGAATTGTTGTTTCTGTGTACATTATGCACGAGGGAACATTCCGTGCCGAGTGACTGTGAGATTATGCACGAGGGGACATTCCGTTCCGAGTGACTTTATTATTTATGCAAGAGGGGACATTCCGTGCCGAGTGATTGTGAGGCTATGCACGAGGGGACATTCCGTTCCGAGTGACTTTATTATTTATGCAAGAGGGGACATTCCGTGCCGAGTGATTGTGAGGCTATGCACGAGGGGACATGTCGTGCCTTTTGTTGTGTATTTACTTGTTTCGAGCTGCTAATTCCTGTTACTTCTACATTTCAGTTATTATCTTATTCTGTTGTTTGGAAATTGTTACTCCCTTATCCCCAGCATGTTCTTCCCCGTAACTGTTTTTCCTGTTTATTCCCTGTTATATTATCAAAATGCACAGGTATTACTTGCGGTCGGGCCCTAGCCTCGTCACTACTTTGCCGAGGTTAGGCTCGGCACTTACTCAGTACATGGGGTAGGTTGTACTGATGCTACACCTGCACTTCTTTATGTTGTGCAGATTACGTAGCCAGACCCAGTGGACACCGCTAGTGGGAGTATCCTTCAGTCCACGCAGGCGACATCAAGGTAGACCCGCAGACGTTCGTGGGCCCTGACGTCACCTTCTATCTCTTCTTTCTGTCATTTTGTGTATTTCTAGAAAGATGTACCACTTTATTTCAGACTGTTGTATTTAGCCAAATCTTAGTCTGGTTCGTGAGATTGTGACTCCATTTCTGGGTTTTGTACTTAATGGGATTTTCTACGAGATTGGCTATTCTAGTTTTAGAATCTAATAAACCTCCGTATTTTTATCATGATTTTTTTTAGTTAGCGTTTATTGTTTTTAATTGTTAATATGTAAATATGTTAATTCATTTAAAACGTTGGCTTGTCAAGCGAGTTCAACGTTAGACGCCATCACGGCCTGAAGGTGGGATTTCGGGTCGTGACAAGTTGGTATCAGAGCCCTAGGTTTCTTAGTTCTCACAAATCACAGACAAACTTGGTAGAGTCTGAGGGATCGGTACGGAGACGTCTGTACTTATCCCCCAAAGACTGCAAAGTTAGGAATGACTTCATATTTCTTTTCCTCTGTCGTGCCACTTGATAAAAAGTTGAATTTATGATAATTAATTGAATAAAGTTGACTTTGGTTAACATTTTTGGTAAATGGACCTGGACTCGTTATTTGACGGTCCCGGAGAGTCTGTAGTGGAATCGAATTCCGAGGTCCCAAGTCCGAGAAATGAATTTTTAAAGAAAATTGTTTTCTGAAAATAATAAAGGTTTTTGAAAATGAACTTTGATGCGAAACCTGCGTTACCGAGACCGTATTATGGTTCCGGAGCCTGGACAGGTTTAATATGGTTATTATGAGTTGTCTGTAAAATTTGGTAAAACACGGACTTGGTTTGACGTGTTTCGGATAAAAAATGGGAAATTTAGAAGTTTATGAAGTTTGAGAAAATTCTATAGATTTTGGAGGTTAATTCATGGTTTTTGATGTTATTTTGGTGGTCTAATTACTCGAACAAGTCCGTAGGATGCTTATGAGGGTGTGTGTGTATTTGGTTTTGAGCCCCGAGGGCTTGGGGGTGTTTCGGGTAGGTGTTCGGAGTGTTTGTACTCAAGGAAACACTGCTGGTGCACCGATTCTGGTGTGCCCGCACCTGCGAGCCTAGGGCCGCAGGTGCGAGACTGCAGGCGCGACGTTTTGTCCGCAGGTTCAGTCCCTCTCGCATATGCGGACTATCTTTCACAGGAGCGATCCACAGGAGTGGTCCGCAGGTGAGGCCCCCGACGGGCCTTCCGCAAGTGCGATCCCTTTTCCGCTCCTGCGAGATCGCAGGTGCGACCAAAGCACCGCAGGTGCGAGAGTCGAGCAGTGAAGTTCTTTTAAAAACAATTTCAGACGTTCTCCTTCAAACTTTCTCTCAAAAAAAATAGAAGTCTTAGGGCGATGTTTCAAGATATTTTCTTCCCAAATCGTAAGTAAGTGTTCACTAACTGATTTCCTTCAACCTTTTAACATTTTTCATTAATTATCATCAAGAATCCTAGGGTTTTCAAAGGTAGAAATTGGGGTTTTTGGGTAGAGTTAGGGCATTTAGAATTTTTAGGAATTCAACCTCATTTTGGGGTCGGATTTCAAAATGAGTTTTATATTCGGGCTCATGGGGGAATGTGTGATGGGGTTTTGGTCTGAACCTCGTGTTTGGACCAAGCGAGCCCGGGGTCGAATTTTGGTATTTTTGAAAGAATGAGGGAAAAATGTATAATTAGGCTTTGGGATTGGTTTATTGAGTAATTATTGATGTTATTGAGTCGAATATGTCTAGATAAAACCGTTTCGGAGTTGGATTCAAGAGGGAAAGCGGTGATTGAGGCTTGACTTGCATTTTTGGAGTCGAGGTAAGTGTTTGGTCTAACCTTAGCTTGAAGGAATAGGTATAGAGTCTTAATTGCTATGTGTATTCCATGTCCAATGTATAGGTAAGGTGACGAGTACCTATGTGTTGTGGTCCAGCATGCTTGTGAGTCAAATGTGATGATTTATACTGTGTTCTTGATATTCTCTGTGCTATGAATAATTGGTTATTTAGAAGTGATACGTTGAGATTGTTCCATGACCTGGGAAGTTATTGATTAAGTGTTCAGTTGAGGATTTTTACTGTTGAAATTATACCTCTGAGTGAGATTGGTTATAGCTGAGTCCCTTGCCGGGACGATAGAATTTTGTTGGTTATTTCTGTACATTTAGAACTTCTTATTGTTAAACATTCATATTGAATTGTTGTTTCTGTGTACATTATGCACGAGGGGACATTCTGCGCCGAGTGACTTTATTATTTATGCACGAGGGGACATTTTGTGCCGAGTGACTGTGAGATTATGCACAAGGGGACATTCCGTGCCGAGTGAATTTATTATTTATGCACGAGGGGACATTCTGTGCCGAGTGATTGTGAGGATATGCACGAGGGGACATGTCGTGCCTTTTGCTGTGTATTTACTTGTTTCGAGCTGCTAATTCTTGCCTTTACTTCTACATTTCAGTTATTATCTTATTCTGCTGTTTTGGAAATTGTTACTCCCTTATCCCCAGCATGTTCTTCCCCGTATTTGTATTTCCTGTTTTTTCCGTGTTATATTATTGCACTGCACAGGTATTAATTGCGGTCGGGTCCTAGCCTCGTCACTACTTCGCCGAGGTTAGGCTCGGCACTTACTCAGTACATGGGGTCGGTTGTACTGATGCTACACCTGCACTTCTTTATATTGTGCAGATTACGCAGCCGGACCTAGTGGACACCGCTAGAGGGAGTATCCTTCAGTCCACGCAGGGGACATCAAGGTAGACCCGTAGATGTTCGTGGGCCCTGACGTCACCTTCTATCTCTTCTTTCTGTCATTTTGTGTATTTCCAGACAGATGTACCACTTTATTTCACACAGTTGTTTTTAGCCAAATCTTAGTCTGGTTCGTGAGATTGTGACCCCATTTCTGGGTTTTGTACTTAATGGGATTTTCTAGGAGATTGGCTATTCTAGTTTTAGGATCTAATAAACCTCCAATATTTTTATCATAATTTTTTTTAATTAGCGTTTATTGTTTTTAATTGTTAATATGTAAATATTTTAATTCAACTAAAATGTTGGCTTGTCTAGCAAGTTCAACGTTAGACGTCATCAAGGCCTGAAGGTGGAATTTCGGGTCGTGACAAGTTGGTATCAGAGCCCGAGGTTGCTTAGGTCTCACAACTCACGGACACACTTGGTAGAGTCTGAGGGATCGGTACGGAGACGTCTGTACTTATCCCCCAGAGGCTGCAAAGTTAGGAATGACTTCATATTTCTTCTCTTCTGTCGTGCGACTTGAAATCAAAATGCTAATTGAGTTTCTATTCTATTCTCTAGCAGATGGCGAGGACGCGTGCTTCCCCAGGTTCCGATCGGCAACCCGATACTCCTGTTGCAGCTCCTACGAGGGGTCGAGGTCGAGGTCGTGCTAGAGGCCGAGGCCGGGACAGGGCTCAACCTAGAGCAGCAGCCCCAATGTTGGATCCTCAGGTTGAGTTCACCGAGGAGATTCCCGCTCAGACAGTCCCAGTTGGACCAGCTCAGGTCATAGAGGGATTCATTGCCACCCCAGTGCTTTAGGGCGCTCTAGTCCGCTTAGTGGGACTCATGGAGAGTGTGTTTCAGGCCGGTATTCTTCCTCCTGCACCAGTCGTCTCTCATGCTGGGTGAGAGACCCAGACTCCTGCTACTCGTACACCAGAGCAGTTAGATCCTCAGTTTCAGACTCCGGCACTTCAGACAGGCGGAGTAGCTCAGCCGGGTATTCTGGCACCGGCAGTGGGGGGAGTATCTATGTCAGCAGATGCACTATGGAGATTGGATAGATTCACCAAGTTATTCCCTACTACTTTCACTGGTGCACCATCAGAGGATCCCCAAGATTATTTAGACAGTTGTTGTGAGGTTCTTCGGAACATGGGCATAGTGGAGTCCAATGGAGTTGACTTTGCTACATTTCATCTTTCTGGCACCGCTAAGACTTGGTTGAGAGATTACTGCTTGACCCGACCAGCTGGGTCTGCACCTTTGACTTGGGCGCAGTTCTCCGAGTTATTCTTGGAGAAGTTTCTTCCAGTTACTCAGAGAGAGGATCTTCGGAGGCAGTTTGAGCGTCTCCAGCAGGGCTCTATATCCGTCACTGAGTACGAGACCAGGTTCATTACTCTAGCCAGGCATGCCATTATGATACTCCTCACTGATCGGGATAGGGTTCAGAGATTTATTGAGGGTCTGGCTCAGCCCATCAGACTTCAGATGGCCAGAGAGACGGATATTGATATCTTATTTCAGGATGCAGCCGATGTGGCCAGGCACATTGAGATTGTATTATCACAGGGCAGTGGTCTGACAAGAGACCTCATCATTTCGGCCGATTCAGTGGTGCCTCATCTGGAGGCAGAGATTCCTTTGGCATAGGTCATCCCCATAGGACTTATCACTCGGCACTCCAGGTATCCCGCAGTGCACCTTCAGCTCCCATCAGTGCACTGCCGATTCAGAGCTTTCAGGGTGGTCATTCTAGTCGTCAGGGATAGTTCCAGGGATAGTATTCTCAGCAGCCGAGGTCTTGCTTCACTTGTGGTGGTATGGGGCATATTTCTAGGTCTTTCCCCCGAGGTTTTGGTGGTTCTTAGTATCAAGGTTGACGTGTCGTGGTTCCTACATCAGGTGCACCCCCATCCCCTCAACAAGCTAGGGGTGGTGGTTGTGGTGCCAGAGGTGGAGATAAGACTCATAGAGGTGAAGGACATGCCACGAGAGGTAGTGGTCAGGCTGTAGTAGGTCGACCCAGAGATGTTCAGGTTGGAGGGGCTCCGCCCCGATGCTATGCTATTCCGTCCAGGCCTGAGGCTGAGGCCTCTGACGCGGTTATCACAGGTACGGTTTCAGTTTGCAGCCGAGATGCTTCGGTGTTATTCAATCCGGGTTCTACTTTCTCTTATGTGTCTTCATATTTTGCCCCTTATTTGAGCATGCCCCGTGATTCCCTAAGTGATCCTGTATATGTGTCTACCCCGTTGGGTGATTCTATAGTGGTAGATCGAGTCTACCGTGCTTGCTTAGTAGTTATTGGTGGTATGGAGACTAGGGTTGATCTTTTGCTTCTGGATATGGTTGACTTTGATGTTATATTGGGGATGGATTGCCTATCTCCCTATCATGCTATTCTGAACTGTCATGCCAAGACAGTGACCTTAGCCTTACCAAGAGTACCTCGTTTGGAGTGGAGAGGGACTCTTAGTCATTCTTCTGGTAGAGTTATTTCTTATGTGAAGGCTCGGCGCATGGTCGAGAAGGGTTGTCTTGCCTATTTGCCCTACGTTTGTGATTCTAGTGTCGAGGTTCCTTCTATGGAGTCTATGCCCATGGTTCGTGAGTTTCCAGAGGTATTCCCTGCTGACCTGTCGGGTATGCCACCCGACAGGGATATTGACTTTTGTATTGAGGTAGCTTCGGGCACTCAACCCATTTTTATTCTGTCGTATCGTATGGCCCCGCCAGAGCTGAAGGAATTGAAGGAGCAGTTGCACGATTTGTTGGATAAAGGGTTCATTAGGCCTAGTGTTTCTCTTTGGGGTGCTCCAGTGTTGTTTGTTAAGAAGAAAGATGGCTCAATGAGGATGTGTATTGACTACCGACAGCTAAATAAGTTTACTATTAAGAATAAGTATCCTTTGTTGAGGATTGATCATCTATTTGACCAGCTTCAGGGTGCTACAGTATTTTCCAAGATAGAGTTGAGATCTGGTTACCATCAGCTGAGGATTAGGGCATCTGATGTCCCTAAGACAGCCTTTCGCACTCGTTATGGGCATTATGAGTTCTTGGTGATGTCATTTGGGTTGACAAATGCCCCCGCAGCTTTTATGGAGTTGATGAACCGGGTGTTCAGGCCATATTTAGACTCATTTGTGATTGTGTTTATTGATGATATCTTGATTTACTCTCGTAGTTGAGAGGAGCATGAACAGAACCTTCGAGTTGTCCTCCAGACTTTGAGGGATAGACAGTTGTATGCCAAATTTTTTAAGTGTGAGTTCTTGTTGAGTTCAGTGGCATTTCTGGGCCATGTTGTGTCGGCAGAGGGTATTCAGGTGGATCCCAAGAAGATTTCAGCAGTCAGAGATTGGCCTAGATCCAACTACAGAGATTTGGAGATTCTTGTGCTTAGCTGGTTATTATCGCCGATTCGTGGAGGGCTTTTCATCTATTGCGGCCCCGATGACCAGGTTGACTCAGAAGTGTGCTCAGTTCAGGTGGTCTGATGAGTGTGAGGCGAGCTTTCAGAAGCTCAAGACAGCCTTGACCACAGCACTGGTGTTAGTTTTGCCCACAGGTGCAAGACCGTATACAATGTATTGTGATGCCTCACAGGTTGGACTTGGTGCAGTGTTGATGCAGCATGTCAAGGTTATAGCCTATGCTTCTCGTCAGTTGAAGGTTCATGAGAAACATTATCCAGTTCATGACTTGGAATTAGCAGCGATTATTCATGCCTTGAAGATATGGAGGCATTACTTGTATGGTGTACCATGTGAGGTGTTCATAGATCACAAGAGTTTGCAGTATCTATTCAAGCAAAAGGAGTTGAACAAGAGGCAGAGAAGGTGGGTAGAGTTGTTGAAGGACTATGATATTATCATTCTTTATCATCCGGGGAAGGCCAACGTGGTGGCAGATGCTTTGAGCCGAAAGTCAGCCAGTATGGGTAGTCTTGCTTATTTATCAGTCGGAGAGCGACCTCTTGCTTTGGATATTCAGGCTTTAGCCAACCGATTTGTGATATTGGAGGTTTTTGAGACTGGCAGTGTTTTGGCCCATATCGTAGCCTGTTCTTCATTGTATGATCGTATTCGGGCCAGGCAGTATGATGATTGTCATTTATGTGTTCTTAGAGATATAGTCCGACACGGAGGTGCCAAGCAGATTACGGTTAATGATGAGGGAGTTTTGCGGATGGAGGGCCGTATTTGTGTACCTGATGTTGATGGTATTCGTGAGTTGATACTATAGGAGGCCCATAGTTCCCGGTATTCCATTCATCCGGGCGTCGCAAAGATGTACCAGGACTTGCGGCAGCATTATTGGTGGCGGAGAATGAAGAAGGATATTGTAGCTTATGTAGCTCGGTGCTTGAACTGTCAGCAGGTTAAGTACGAGCACCAGAGACCCGGTGGTTTGATGTAGTAGATTCAGCTTCCCGAGTGGAAGTGGGAGCGTATCACCATGGATTTTGTAGTTGGACTCCCACGGACTCAGAGGATGTTTGATGCGGTGTGGGTTGTTGTGGATAGGCTGACCAAGTCAGCACACTTCATTCCGGTATCAGTTTCGTATTCAACGGATAAGTTGGCAAAGATCTATATGAGAGAGTATGTTAGATTGCATGGCATGCCCATATCCATTATATCAGGCCGAGATACTCAGTTTACCTCCCATTTCTGGAGAGTATTTCAGCGAGAGTTGGGCACACATATTGAGTTGAACACAGCATTTCATCCTCAGACGGACGGACAGTCCGAGCGTACTATTCAGATTTTGGAGGATATGTTGTGGACTTGTGTCATCGACTTTGGTGGTTCATGGGACCAGTTCTTGCCTTTAGCTGAGTTTGCCTACCACAACAGCTACCAGTCGAGCATTCAGATGGCTCTGTATGAGGCGTTGTATGGTAGGCGGGGTCGGTCCCCAGTCGGATGGTTTGAGCCGGGAGAGGCTAGATTATTGGGTTCTGAGTTAGTCCAGGATGCCTTGGACAAGGTGAAGATCATTCAGGATAGACTTTGTACAGCTCAGTCCAGGAAGAAGAGTTATGCGGATCGTAGAGTTCGAGATTTGGCATTCAAGGTTGGTGACCGGGTATTGCTTCGGGTGTCGCCTATGAAGGGCATGATAAGGTTCGGGAAGAAGGGCAAGGTGAGCCCTAGGTACATTGGCCCCTTTGAGATTCTTGAGAAGGTAGGAGAGGTGGCCTATAGACTTGCTTTGCCACCGAGTTTATTAGTTGTGCACCTGGTGTTTCATGTATCTATGCTTCGGAGGTATATTGCGGATCCATCTCATGTACTTGACTTCAGCGGTGTCCAGTTGGACAAGAATTTGACTTATGAGGAGGAGCCGGTAGCCATATTAGCTCGGCAGGTTCGTCAGTTGAGATCGAAGATTTATCATTCGGTTCATGTTCAGTGGAGAGGGCAGCCTGTTGAGCCAGCTACTTGGGATTCCGAGTCTGATATGCGGAGCCGATATCCCCATCTTTTCCACAATTCATGTATCTTTCTATGTCCGTTCGAGGACAAACATTTGTTTTATAGGTGGAGATTGTGATGACCCAAAAGGTCATCCCGTGTGTGTCTAGCTAAATCTGTGTTCCGAGGTCATGAGAACCTCCTTCTATCTCACCTCGATTTGTGTGCGCATCCCAGGCATGTAACCGGGAAGCCGTTATGAGAAAAACTAATGAAAATGATATTTTTGTGTTGAAGTTTGAGTAAAGTTGACTTTGGTCAACATTTTTGGTAAATGGACCCGGACCCGTGATTTGACGGTCCCGGAGGGTCCGTAGGAAAATATGGGACTTGGGCGTAGGCCCGAAATCGAACTTCATTGATTTTGAGGTTTAATTCGATGTTTATGATGTTATTTTGGTGATTTGATTACACGAATAAGTCTGTAGGATGTTTTCGAGGTTGTGTGCATATTTGGTTTGGAGTTCTGAGGGCTCGGGTGAGTTTCGGATAGGTCCCGGGATGTTTTTAGGCTTAGAACAGGGCTGTTGCAGGTTCAGAGAAGTACAAATCTCTGAACCCGCCAGTGCGGTCCGCAGTCGCCTTTGTGCGGTCCGCGAAAGGGCCTTCGCGGCCGCGATTGTCTTAGCGTGGACCGCGGGTGGGCCTTCACGGCCGCGGTCATCTTAGCGCGGACCACGGTGGGGCCTTCGCGGCCGCGGTCGTTTTTGTGCGGTCCGCGGTGGGGGTGTGAGAGGGGTATATTTAAATGAGTTTTTCAGTTATTTTTCATTTTTAAAAACCCTAAAAACATAAGAAGCGATTTTCCAAACACTCTTTCTTCTCCAAAATATTAGTAAGTGATTTCTAACTCAGTTTCTTTAATCTTTAACTTCTTTTTACAAGATTTCATCCTAGAATCTAGGGTTTTCATGGTGGAATTGGGAATTTTGGGTAAAACCTAAGAATATTGAAATTCGGGGATTTAGACCTCAAATTGAGGTCGGATTCCAAAACTATTTATATATCCGGGCTCGGGGGTGAATGAATAATCGGGTTTTTGTCCGAATTTCGAGTTTGGACCAAGCGGGCTCGGGGTCGATTTTGACTTTTTTGGGGAAACCTTTAGAAAACTCATTTTCATGCATTAGTATTGATTCATTTAGCATTTATTGATATAATTAAGTAACTTGTGTCTAGATACGAGCGAGTTGGTGGTGGGATCAAGAGGTAAAGCGGTAGTTGAGGCTTGAATTGTGTTAGTGGCATTGAGGTAAGTGTTTGGCCTAACCTTAGCTTGAGGGAATAGGTGTTGAGTCATATGTGCTACGTGTTTATCCCATGTTCAATGTATAGGTGAGGTAACAAGTACCTATGCATTGTTGTGAAGCATGCCCGTGAGTTGGTCTTTATGATATATGTGTTTTTCTTCGTTATTAATTGTGTTATGAAGTAGATTTCATTTTGGAAGTTATTCAATTGTTGGAAATACTTGTTGAGAACACTGTTGATTAAGTGTTTGGTTGAGGATTATTTTGTTAAGTTTTACACTTGAGCGAGATTGGTTATAGCTTTGTCCCTTGCCGGGACGTTGTTTGTTTTCTATTGTTGTTCCATTGCCGGGATGTTGTGATTATGATACATGTCATTGATTTTCCTTGCCAAACTGTTGTTCTTGATATTGCTTGGGTGAGGAAGAGTTTAAAGCACGAAGGGTGATGCCGTGTATTTATTTGTTGCATTGTGAGGATGAGAGTGTAAAGAACGGAGGGTGATGTCGTGTATTTAATTGTTGCATTGTGAGGATGAGAGTGTAAGCACGAAGGGTGATGTCGTGTCATGATTTAATATTTACAAGCACGAAGGATAATGTCGTGCCATTTTATTTATTCATTGCATTGTGAGGATGAGAGTAAAAGCACGAAAGGTGATGTCGTGTATTTATTTACTTGTTTTGGTGAGGATGAGAGTAAAAGCACGAATGGTGATGTCTTGCACTTGTTTTGGTGAGGATGAGAGTAAAGCACGAAGGGTGATGTCGTGTACTTGTTTGTTCTATGTGTTTACTTCCTGTGTTATTTTTTATACTTAAATTGTTGTTTTGTTCTGTGATTCAGTAATTGTTTCTCCCTTGTCCCTAACATGTTCTCCCCCGTTTTACACTTAACTGGTTATTTTCCTGCCGTTATTCCTGTTATATATTATTGAACTGCACAGGTGTTTATTAATTGTCGTGTCCTAGCCTCGTCACTACTTCGCCGAGGTTAGGCTCGGCACTTACTCAGTACATTGGGTTGGTTGTACTGATACTACACCTGCACTTCTTTATGTCGTGCAGTTACGGTACCGGACCAAGTGGACATTGATCGAGGGAGTATCCTTCAGTCCACCGGAGACACTGAGGTAGACCTGCAGGCGTTCGCAGGCCTTAGCGTCCCCTTCCTTATTTCATTTCATTTCTGATTCTTGTACTTCAGAAACATATGTAGTATTTCTTTCAGACTATTTTGTGTACTATTCTTAGACGGTCTGTGAGTTGTGACTCCAAAGATTCGGGTTGTCTAATTTAAGTATTTTGTTAAGTTTGTGGATTTAGCATTGAAATCCTTTATTCTTTTCTTATTTTAAGCTGCTATTTATGGAAAGTTGATTTTTACCGGTTATCATTTAATAGTAAAGGTTTTTAAATAATATGATTAAACACGTTGGCTTGTCTAGCGGGTTCAATGTTAGACGCCATCACGGTCCCGGTGGTGGGAATTTCGGGTCGTGACACCCACACAAGGTTAGGAAAGATACTTACCTCGAAGATGACAACCTGGTACTCTAAAATGGACTTTTCGGGTTAAAAGGCCTCCGGACGGCTCAAATCCAACTAGTACAACTTCAAAACACGCATAAATCGTATAAGGAACTACTTCGAATAGTAAAGTTTTGATATTTACAAAAATCTAAAAATCGACCCAAAAGTCGACCCCCGGCCCACACATCGAAACCCGACAAATCTTATAAAATCCTAACACCCATTCCAATATGAGTTCAACCATACAAAAATTACCAAATTCCGATACCATTTCGTCCCTCAAATCATGAAATTTCATTTAGACAATTTCTTCAAAAACCAACATTTTCCCTAACTAAAAACATAATTAAAATGATAAAAACAAAGACTAATTCATGAAATATATTTAATTCTAAGTTAAGAGCACTAACCCAATCAAATTTCTTGAAAACCCCACCAAATATCGCCAAGAACTGAGCTCTAGAAGTCAAAATGTGATAAAAATGGTGAAACCCTCGATTTTTGGGATATATTCAGCCTGCCCAGATATTTAAGTATCGCGATCGCGAGAGGTTACATGCGATCGCATAGAGGGTAATAGTTACTGGCCAAAATGTGCTACGCAATAGCAGAATGTCAGATGCGATCGCGAAGAAGGAACTGCCACTGCCCAAAAATGCACAATGCGTTCGCGAGCCGATAAATGCAATCGCAGAAGAGGAAGGGAGAGTCACAAGCTGGTATAGCTGGGCTATGAGAACGCAAAGATGGGATATGCGAACGCGGAGAAGGCAGAAGTAATAACTACGCGATCGCAGCTAGTGAATGCGAACGCGAAGGGGAAGAATAGGTGGACCATCACGATCGCAGCTACACCTATGCGATCGCATAGAAGGGACAATCAGATAGTATAACAACAGTGAGAAATAGAAGGGAATGGACCCGGATCCCATCCGAAACACACCTGAGACCCCCGGAACCCCATCTAAACACAAAACCAAGTCATATAACCTAACATGGACTCGCTCGAGGTTTCAAATCACATTAAACAACACCAAAACGACGGATCAAACCACAAATCGAACTTATGAACTTTCAAATCTTCAAATTCCTAACTCGTGTCGAAACCTATCAATTCAACCTGGAATGACGCCAAAGTTTACAGAAAAGTCCTAATTGACATCCCGGAGCTATTCCAATTCTCAGAATCGCATGCCGACCCCGATATCCCAAAAAGTCAATTGTGGCCAAACTTCAACTTCTCCATTTTCCAAACTTCAAATTTTTCAACTTTCGCCCAATTACCTCAAATTACTCTACGGACCTCCAAAACCAATTCCGGACACGCGACTAAGTCTAAATCACCATACGAAGCTGTTGACGTTACCCAAAACTCATTCCGGAATCATTTACACAAAAGTCAACCCTCCGGTCAAATCTCACTGCTTAAGCTTCCAAAATTAAAATCCCTCTTCCAATTTGACTCCGGATCATCCGGTAACTGAATCCAATCATGATCGCATGTCGATATACACAATGTGAAGCTTTTCATGACCTTACGCCACTGAGCGAAACTTAAATTCTCAAAACGACTGATCGGATCGTTACAACATTGTGCGATATATTTTCGGTTAATTCTTCGCAAAACGTAATCTTATTGTCTTCAATTTTCAGAAGAAATAGTCACATTTTCTTTTCCGCAGTGAGTGAAACTCTGAATTCTACTCCAAAAAAAAGATTATTACATTTACTCAAATAGAATTTATACTATGTGTATTGTTCGCACCATAATGCTCTTTGCAAGTTTGCTTACCAGTCTAGAGGATAAGGATGATAGAGGTGGATGATCATGAATGACATGTTGTTCCCCTCATATACAGTGCTCCTTTTGTTTTCTTTTCAGGAACAATTGCATAAATAACTTTATTGATTTTAATTGAGAATATGCAAATTTATTCTGGCGTAACAGCAGTAGAACGTAACAAAATATTACGGCCGCCTTTCTAAGAAATTTCAGTCATCGATTGACTCCTATTCCCAGTTCTTAGGAGTGAAAGGCTGGTCTTGAAGAGCCTAGGTTCACTAATGAACACCAACACATAGAAAAAGGGATGAAGAAACCAGTCCATGACTTGACATCGGTAGAATGCTACCTCCAATTCCCTGTATGTTCGATAGAGCCAAAGATTCCACATCACTCCCTTTTGACTGAAGAGGCAATGCTTCAGAATTAGACTAGGGGCCTTATGCCAATCAACATCGTTCGTTCTCCCCGCCCGGGAAGAACTTCACTCCCAAGACGTTAAGCTAGCAAGACTAATAGGTTTAGGCTAGGGCGCCAACCCTCACAGCTGGAATGCTCTTTTATCATGTATGTGGATTACTTGGTCGATTACCTGATTGTACTAGTCTCATAGCCCTCTCTTTATTAGTTATACATCCTCCTTGCATTTATGCCGGAGACGTCGCCAGTGCTATGGGCTTTGGAGAATTCGAAGCTGGTTGCTAGCGGAAGTAGCGCGACAAAGAGAAAAGTGGAGCATTCACAAAGAAATGGTGTAAGCAGAAGGGAAGGCGCAATGGTTAGCAACTGCCCGAGGAGTGAGAACTGGGAGCGGGCGAAGACATGCAGCTTCCATTTTCGGGGTACACAGTCACGTGCTGAGCAAAGAGGTATATATCACACTCATTCACAAACGCAAGGTGCGTCATCCGCCTGTCCTCGAGACTGAACTAAGGCACATCCCTTCTTTGCTTAGGGTTTGGTTCGGGTTCAGCTTTTGCCGGTCAAAATAAAATACCAGGCCGGGGCTTTCTTTCCTGCGATTTCCGATATTGCAATGGCAAGCAAACAGAAGATTTCCCTCTTTCGGGAAAGAGGAGCCTCGCTTTCCATGCTGCTCCCCCTGCCAGTGTGTTGGCGTCGATGAAGGTTTAAAGCCTCTTTCCTTCAACACCGGAAAGCTAGTAATTTTATGTGTCTTCTTGAGCGAGTGAAGTGCTTCACGGATGTGGAGCACGAACGCATAAAACGAATATGTCCTTTAGACTTTGCTAGAAATGGCCGAACACTAAAAAATATGTGGAAAACCAGCTTAAGCACTTTTGAGGAAGTGAAGACGAATAGTCGACTTTGTTGCATGCTTGACTGCTTTCATCTCCTGATGTCAGAAAAGGTGTTCTATCTCATTCTTTTAGATGCAAGGGAACCGTCTTCCAGCCTTCTTTTTATTTTAAAGGCATATAGTGTGTTCTCGCTTTCAGGGGGAATTCAAGTCAAAATCTATACCCCAAGTGAATCGGGGGCAAACGCCTACGAAAAGATCGCTTGAATTTAAGAAAAGGTCGCTTGGATTAGACCTTACGTCACTAATCTTTTATTTTCTCTCGGGATTTTGTTTGAGTTGCTGTCTCAGTAGTTGCATTCCCTCTAGTCCCCTTGAAAGAGGAAAAGGGCCTAAGCCTGTTTAGTTCCATCTCCTTGAGTTTCAATTGGAATGCTAGGGATTTACGTCCTAGGGTAAGTCCCAAAGTCCTAAGTTCTTCCTTTCAATCCAAGTCGAGGTAATAGTTTCTATGGTAGGGCTAACGAGATTTCAATGGATAGCGCTTATTCTCTTTCAATCAACAAAATGAGAAATGGGGGAGAAAGAAAAAAAAAGAGGTCTTTATTGAAGAGGCTTTGCACCTGAAAGAAAGGTCGAAAGCTCTCTTTCGAGAGCCTCTTTTGTTGGGCTCGGCGGCCCCAATCACAAGGCTAGATCCAGATCCCCCATAGCCTGTTCAGCATGAGGAATGGCTGGCGGAGCATCAAAATTTCCTTGATGAAGCCACATTCGGAAAGTTTTAATCGGCAGAGACACGGGCGTATAACTAGTATTAAAACCTTGTAATAGAATATGCTTGTTCGCCCCAAGCTCATCCGAGAGAACAAGAAATAACATCTCTGTATGATAAGTTTGAAGGAGCGTACCGACAATGGGTATCTCTGGAACTTAAACATGAGCTGAAGCGGTTGCGATTGTCATGAGATTAACGTTATGGTGCGGAACTAATTGTTCATATATGTTTTGTGAGTTCTAGAAATTTTGTCAACCATCGTGACTTAATGTGGCTTTTTCATATTTACACAAGAAGGAATGTAATGGTTATGGAAAGGTTGTGACTGTTTGGAGTGGCTGTATTTTATTTTAAATAAGAATATGTATTTAAGTTATTTAGAAGGGTATTTAAGGAATTCAACTTTTTAGTTCAAGGCTTCCCACTTTAATATAGTATAGATAAATAGATAAGAGTAAGTATTTAAGTTATATAGAAGGGTATTTAGGTAATTCAACTTTCTAGTTCAAGGCTTCCCACTTTTAATATAGTACTAGTTCTTGGACACGTGCGTTGCACGAATATCCTATGGTAATTAGTATAAATATTTTTAAAATATTATAATAAATTTAAGAGGAGTTACACGGTAATTAAAGAGAAAAATGCAAGCTTGATCTTATGAACGTGAGCCTATTCAATCAAAAGTTACATTTCTGATGATTTCGATTATGTAAATATATATCAAATTAATCAAATGGATAGTAATTCTTCTTCTTCTTTTTTAAATATGTTAACAACACATAATTCAAGTGTCGGCTATGATTGTAAATGTTTTGCCACTAAAAATGTTTGCCGGATGAGAGTAGTGTTTTGTAGAAGCTATATATACCAAAATTTGTTCAAAACACCTTCCTTAGGATGTCTAATAGATCATTGTCAATCTCAAGGTGTATACAAGTGCCAGTTATTTTTTATACAAATAATTGTTGTTAAAATTTTTTACTGATGTGTATAAATCAAAACACGTAATGAGTATCATGAAATTAGAATTTGAGTCTTGCATCTATGAAATTAGACATGAGTGTAATGAGTCTTGCATCTATCAAAACACGTAATGAGTATAAGTCTTGCATCTATGAATTTGACCAAATGAGAAATATAACATTCTATTAATCTTTTAGTTTTTAATTTAATTTTTGATAATCAGAAAAGAATTTGACAAACAAAAACACATGAGAATCGATAATATTATAATATGTGTGTAATGAGTATCATGAAATTAGAAGAGTTAAATTACAAGCTTCAATTAAAGAAAAAATAATAGCGACATAAAATACCTATAGAATGAAAAATAGTTAATTGCAGCGAATAAGGCAAAAACAAGTAATAAGAAGTCGCAGTCGCATTCCAAACGGAACGAAAAGAATCTTTTAGTATTATTTCAAAATGTGAAGTTGAAGCGGAAAGTATTAAACTCTCGTTTGGCCATAAATTTTGGCTATTTTTTCAAAATAAATTTGAAAATATTATGTGTTCACGGAATATGATCGGTTTTTGAAGATTTTTGAATTTTGTTTTTCAAGTTCCCCAAAACTGGTTATGAAACTTCAATATTTTTAAACAAAATGAATGTCCAAACAAAACTTCAACTTCCAAAAAATTATTTTTCAAGACAACTACAAAAATTTATTTTTTAAGTTTCGATTAAATCTATGTCCAAAACGCTAGCTAAATCTTGTTTTTCCACGCCTTATTATCCATCATTTTCTTGTACGGTATCCAAAATTATGTTTTTGCACCAACTTTTAAATATTGGTAAAGGGACTTTCATTTTGTTTCTTCAATTGAATAGAAATATGTCGATATCATCTTTGCTAGCTGTTTTGTAAAAGGACTTCATCCAAAAATAATAAATCAAGTTCGTTAATTTGAGTAATGTGAAGATAGATTGAATTGCACTAAGGGCATTGCTACCAACAAAATTTACGGTGCATTTTGGACCAATAATATAAGTTGAAGCTTGATAAAATGAAAAAGAACAATGGTGGATTCTAGAAGATGTGAAATCTCAAAGTCAAATGACTTGCAGAAATTTAACATGCATACACTAACCCCTACGTAAATTGTATCAGGCCCCAAAATGGAACATGAATCAGATACTCCATCATGACTGTAAGAAAAAGAGAAGAAAGCGAGGGAGAAAAAATTGTAAACCTCTGAGGCGCAGAGGAAAGCAGGCCAAACAAAAAATCTAATGGACTTTTAAAAAAAAAGAAAATGTTTGACAGAAACCAGAGAAATGTATTACAGTGATTAGATAATTTGATGTACACTTTTATAGAGTGAAATAAAGAATGTAAAAAAACTGCAAAATTATTCCGACAACCGTGGAAGATAAAAGGAACCAAAATGTGGTTTTGAGATAATTATATAAGAAAATATACAGCCTGCATTACTACTATAATTACTACTATAAGAACGAAATTGAAATGTTAAATTTTAATTACTACTACAGTTTGAAACTGAAATATGAAAATAATTTTTTTTTCTCTACAGGTTTGGTCCATGTTCTTTGTATTACTTGCATTACCATTAAGTTTTTCTTAACAGCTTGTTGAGACTGTTAAGGTTCTTATAACAGTCCAACCATTACGTCTAATTAATAGAGCGAATAAAAAGCTTTAAACAATTTTAGTTTATGGCCATCTGAACGGCCACATTATTATTTCTTTGCATTTTACTTTCTTTTTACTTGTGTTTTTTCGTTATCTTCATTAGATGTAATTTACATTATGCATAAAAATATTCTTGAATTAATATTTGCTTGAAGGACAAAACTGTCGTTTAACTTTTGAAGGATATTTTGGTCTTTCAACTTATACTTTAAGGTTTTACGTTTATAATATAGTATGATATATATATATAGAGAGAGAGATATAGATAGATAGATAAATAAGAGTAGGTATTTAAGTTATTTAGGTAATTCAATTTTTTAGTCAAAGCTTCCCACTTTTAATATAGTATATAGATATAGATATAGATAGATATTAATTATTAACAATGTGAACTTTTGACAAATTAAACATAGAAAAGGAATAATAGATTCCTTCTAAATGCTTTTAAAAATAAAAAATCGTGAGTGGTCAAGCTCATGTTCTAAATTCACAGGTTGGCAAAGACAACATTAAACAAAGACCAACATACAGATTTCAAGTTTTGGGTTTAAGTGGAGTAGTAGGTAATGATGACATTTATTCATACATTTTACAGTTTGGTCAATAAGAAACTACAAATACAAAACATTGTCTAGGAAAGAATAAAGTAGCAGTAGGTGAGAACAAAGAAACTAAGATTCTCTTTTCGACTTTAACAAAGTTTGCAAATTGCGTTTAATAATTTCCTCACACACTAATATTGGTGGTGTTACTTATACTTTATAATGCAAATTAAAAAGATTTTTGTGTGTCCATTTTTCCTTTTTTACTTCTTCGTCTTTTGTGAAAGATAAAGTGTCCCTCATTCTGTGAAAAGTCTTTTTATTCACTTTATAATGAATTACTCTTTGTTGGACTTGTAAAAAATAAGTAAAAGGAAGTGATCTCGCACACATAGAAAGTTAGTTCTGAAGACAAAACGGATTGATTTGTCCCTTTGCGCCCGAGATATATGTGGGGCCTAATGTGGGTGTGTGAAGAAAAAGAAGAAGCGTTCATGAAAAAAATTGCGGACAAAATTTTTCCGACGATTAATTTCCCACATGCCACAGCTGAGGTGCAAAATATGAAAAATAGGGAAAGTGCGTAGGGAGAGTAGTGATAATTAGTTGTATAATGTCCAATAAAAAAATGGCGCGCGCACAAAATTAGTGTTTTAACCTTTTTGTCACGTCATCATTCAAGGGCGTATTTATCCAGTTCGATATATTTTTCAGCAATATAAAATTACAACACAATTACTTAGGACATCTTTATCGCTCGAAGTGCGTACAGATTTATTAGTTTATAGAATATTAGCGAGTACTTATAAAATAACGCGACAATCACGCGGACTGAATTTTGGAAAAGTCAAGGTTTGCGAACTAAAAAGCTTGCTCACAGTATAAACAATCACCAATTTAACCTCTTAGAAGCTCTTCAATACACTATTTAAGCACTTGTTCATACTCAATCGAGAGACGCCTTGAACAGTAAACTGCTCAAACACTGATTTCTAATAGGAATAGATCTAGTGAGACGATACATCTAAAATAACAAGGATATGAATATCTCTTGGAAGGAGCTTTGGGACGCATGGAATATTCGGATTGTCCTTTTCCTCAGCTTTTTTCTGCAAGTGTTGCTTATCTTCTTTGCACCTCTTAGAAAGCGTGTTTCGACTGTGTTTCTGACCTTGCCCCTCTGGTCAGCATACTTGCTTGTAGAATCCGCTGCTAATTTTGCACTGGGACACATCTCCTACAGCCAAGGGAGGAATGCCACTGGCACTGATGGCGGCGACATCCAATATCTTCATGCATTTTGGGCGCCTTTTCTGTTGGTACATCTTGGCGGCCCTGACACCATTAGTGCATTTGCTCTCGAGGACAATGCACTGTGGTATAAGCAACTTTTGCGGTTCATGTTCCAGATTGGTGCTGTGGTGTATGTCCTTATCCAGACATTTCCTGGTAACAACCTGTGGATCCCAACAGTGTTAATAATTTTGACTGGACTAATCAAGTATGGTGAGCGTATTCGAGCTTTACATCTCGCAAGTCATAGTCGTTTTAGAGAATCCATGATGAGGGATCCGGACCCCGGGCCTGATTACGCCAAGCTAATGGACGATTACTCTGCAAAAAAGGCAGCCAATCTACCAGCTACTATGATATATATGGTTCACGAGTTCGGAGCAGAAATAGGTGATAAAGATAGGCCTGGCGAACCAAGGCTATCGGATCTTGAGGTGGCGGAACCTAATCACTGGCCTGACAACGCTGAGCTAGTGGACGAGCACCCTGCAGAAGAAACAGCCCATCTATATCTGATTCACGAGTTCAGAGGGGAAATACCTAAAGAAAGGCCTGTCAAGCGAGGGCTATCGGATCTTGAAGTTGTGGAAGAAGCATATTACTTCTATGAGAAGTTCAAAGGACTAATTGTTGATCTCATATTTGACTTCAGACAGCGTAATGAAAGTCGCAACTTCTTCCTCCACTTAAATTCAACAGATGCCTTTCGAGTTATAGAGACTGAACTTAACTTCATTTTTGACGTTCTTTATACTAAAGTGACAGTGGTAAATTCTCCCTGGGGTTATGCAAGGCGAGCAGCATCTTTCATTCTCCAAGTTTTTGCTGGAATCCTCGTCTACCGTTGGGATAAAAGAGGAGTTCCTTGGTGGGATATTGGAATCACTTATACCCTTCTCCTAGGTGCTCTTCAATTGGATTTGACGGCTTTTCTTATTCTTGCCTTCTCAGATTGGACAGCCGTTGCCCTGAAGAAAAAGGGTTACTCTCATTTACCCTGTTTACGCCGTTTGCCTATGCCTTTTCGATGCTTGCGCCGAAGGTGGGCTGAATCCGTTTCACAATTCAACCTGATTGACTATTGCATACATGCGCGCTCAGAGAGAAGGGAAAAGACGTATAAGTTTTTTGGCATGGCTGATACATTGGACGCGATCGTGTATGTGGGTAGTGATCCATTCACTACAGAATTGAAAGAATTCATACATAAAGAGCTAAAAGTGAAGTCCTTTTTCGCTAAAGATTTAAAAAGAGCCAAGGAAATGTGGTTAGCCAAAGGAGAGTGGACACTTCGTGTGAATAATTGTAGTCAGCTGCTTCCTTTCATCACTGATTCTAGTTACGACGAGTGCCTTCTAATCTGGCACATTGCTACAGAACTCTGTTATAACCAAGACTTGGTTAGCCATGCTCAGAGAATTAATGAAGAAAACGAGGAAATCAAAGCAAAAAAGTTCCGAATGCCATTTGCACATTGTTTTTGGAGAAAAAATAAAAGGGATCGGAGTGATCATGAGTTCAACTACCGCCAGATTTCGAAGGTTCTTTCAGATTACATGCTCTACCTCCTCGTTATGCAGCCATCAATGTTGTCCACTGTAGCAGGTATCGGACAGATTAGATTCAGAGACACTTGTGCTGAAGCCAAGGAGTTTTTCCGCAAGAGGGATTTAATGAATAGTAGTGCCGAAGATCAAGGTGAGCGATGCTGGAAAAATTTCTTTAGCTATTGCTTCTCAACGGGAAGAACGGGGGATGAGCACAGCCACCCCCTTCTGAAATATACAGACGAAGAAAATATCATTAGCTGTCATGAAAAGAAACCAAATCAAGAAGATCATCAGGAACATAAACGAGCATGCAATGCTATCCTTAGCGTGAACACAGTGGTGAAACCCGCGCTAATAAAGGGAGATCAGAGTAAATCTGTTTTGTTTGATGGACGTATTTTAGCTGAAGAGCTGGAAAAGCTTGAAAAGGATCACAGTTTCAATAAATGGGAGATACTAAGCGAAGTGTGGGTTGAAATGCTCTCATATGCGGCAATTAACTGCAAAGCCAATAACCATTGCCGTCAGCTTAGTAAAGGAGGAGAGCTTATAACTTTGGTCTGGTTGTTGATGACTCATTTTGGTTTTGGAAACAATTACCAAATACGTGAAGGTCATGCAAGGACAGAACTGGTTGTGGACAATAATTAGCTTCTTTTGGCACAATAATGTTGTATTTCAAGATGAACTAAAGATCTAGATTCGTAATATGGATTGGGTTTTGGTTTTTTTTCCTAGTTCGGTTCGGTTTAATTGATTCGATTTTTCGATTTTGGACCTGTTAATTTGGGCAGGAATTAATACCTGCAAAACCTCTTGGTGAGACACAAGGTTTTTTGCAGAAAATAAGGTGAAGGATTGTAGTAATATATTTTGTTCTCACCATCAAGATAAACATGCATAAGATTCAATTAAAGACAAACTAATCAAGAAGCTTGAAGGAGTGGAATAGAAAGACTCGTTCGAACAAACTAAGTTAGAGCTGAAATAATTACAGGTTCAGCATAAAACTGAAAAAAGAATCCCTTTCTAATCTTTTATTGATTCTGCATCATTTAAAAACTCCTAATTACACAGAAAACATTAAGAATGTATCAACACAAATGTAGTCAAATGCGGGTCATAACATTCATGAAGCATGTTCTTTGCTAGTAGAAGTAATTAATTAGGGTTCTTGGACCAATTGAGTCCTTAACTATTGTGGGTAAAGTAAAACTGACCATCACAAAAGTGAAAGCTCATTCCTGCCATTACCATCTGCTCTTTTTTTTAAAAACAAAAGTATATTATTCTTGCGTGCACCTCCTCTACTATTCTACGGGTGAATAGACAGAAGCAGACCCGAGGATTTGAAGTTATGGATTTCTGAATTCTAGCCCTTAGGAGTTCTTGGGTTTTATAAAAATTTTAAGACAAATACATGATCTGAGCCAACACTACTAGCTCCCAAACTTGTATTGTAAACAGTACATTTGTCCCATGAGCACAGGTATCTGTGACTCTGTCCACCAAAGTTTGGTCGATGGAAAAAGATAACCCAATATTTTCGGTCTCAACTACAATTAGAATCGTGATCTTCTATAGTGCAATGATTGAATGATCTATCATGATTTTTCATTTTTACAATCCAACCATATATGTATTGTCGTGAACAAAAATCTTTTAGACTATCGGTATCATTTAATCTACTATATAAAATATGACAATTTTTTTAAGTTGTCGATCAATATCAATTAAAGATGAATTATTGGGGTTTTTTTAAGTATTAATAATTTATTAATGCTTAAAATAGGGTGAATGGGAAATGGAGGGGAAAATGAAATATTTGAGTAATATTTGAGTTTCCCNTTAATGATATATTAATGCTTAAAATGGGTGAATGGGAAATGGAGGGGGGAAATGGAGGGGAAAATGAAATATTTGAGTAATATTTGAGTTTCCCTCCTTAATTGTCCACAAAGGTTTTTGATAGGTATATAAGCAATTGCTCTTCTTCTAGCTAATAAAGAGTTGAGAAGAAGGCAAGCCTCGCGTCATCGTCGCTCGGCTCGGCTCGGCCTCGGATTGGGATTTGGATTTGGTAGAGAGATTAATTTTTGGACCAAATTTATTTGTTAATAGTAAATATTAACAGAAATGTTATTAAATATTTGTTTTAATAACAAAATATTAATATTAAACCCATTTCAGTTATCCAGAATTTAGTTTTCTGCATGGCATTTACTCTATGGGCGTATTTGCAAAAACAACCATTCTGAAGAGTTGCACCTCTTCAGATTTTAGCCCAACTTTGGCTATAAATACAAGTCCATTCTCTCATATTTTACATACTAATTTCTGAGTTCTCCTCCTTCTTTCTGCATATTTTTAACTTCAAAGAAAGCAAGTAAGTGTGATTTGCTACCGAACTTTGAGTTCGCTGAAATACTGGGGTTTGAAATACCACTACACCAGTGTGTAATTCGTTCTATCCTGGGAGGAAATAATCCATAACCTTGGGTACTATGAGGGGCTTAAATTCCTTAAGGAAACACTGTGAATTCAGTGGGCTCGAATTGGTTTTTCATTACGTTTACATTTCTGTTTATGTTATTTATTTTCTTCAAAATTGTTTTACAAATACAGATTACTAACAAGCTTAAGGAATTTAATATTTTTCTGTATTTGTAAAGCATATCGATTTCTGGTACATAAATCAGAAAATCCCGACATTCATAATAATACGGTTATAGAACCAGATAATGCTGAGTTCTTTGAAAATATATATCCGTATAAAAAGGAATGTGAGTCGATTGGTGAAGGATCTAAACGACCTAGGGAAGAAACAAAAGAAAGTACACTTAATCAGGAGGATCCAAGACGTAGTAAAGAACGCAGAACGTCTACTTCATTTGGACCAGATTTTGTGACTTTCTTATTGGAAAATGAGCCTCAAACATTTAAAGAAGCTATGTCTTCTTCGGAATCATTGTTTTGGAAAGAGGCAGTCAATAGTGAAATAGAATCCATATTGAACAACCATACATGGGAATTGGTTGATCTTCCTCCTGGAAATAAACCGTTGGGTTCTAAATGGATCTTTAAGAGGAAAATGAAAGATGATGGCACTATTGACAAATTTAAGGCAAGACTTGTGGTCAAAGGATATAGACAACGAGAAGGTCTTGACTTTTTCGATACATACTCTCTAGTTACAAGAATTACGTCCATAAGAACTGGTAGCGTCAGCTGCAGTTCATGGTCTTCAAATTTATCAAATGGATGTTAAGACGACCTTCTTAAATGGAGAGTTGGAAGAAGAAATCTACATGGAATAACCTGAAGGGTTTGTGGTTCTAGGTAAAGAAAAGAAGGTATGTAGACTTGTTAAGTCCCTTTACGGACTAAAACAAGCACCCAAACAATGGCATGCAAAATTTGACCAAACAATGTTGTCAAATGGTTTTAAAATAAATGTGTGTACATTAAAAATATTCCAAATCACATATTCATTGTTTGCTTATATGTGGATGATATGTTGCTAATGAGTAATGACATTGCCAACATAAATGTGACTAAGCGCATGCTAACTGGCAAGTTCGATATAAAAGACTTGAGAGTTGCTGATTTAATTCTGGGAATTAAGATCCATAAAACTTCTCAAGGTCTGGCATTGTCACAATCTCATTATATTAAGACAGTACTTGAAAAATTCAAGCACTTGGGCTTTAAAGTTGCAAAGACTCCAATTGACATGAATCTTGCATTAGCAAAGAACAAAGGCCAGAGCATATCACAATTGGATTATGCTCGTGTGTTAGGATGTTTAATGTACATCATGAATTGTACACGACCAGATATAGCTTGTGCTATAAGTAAATTGAGTCGATATACGAGCAATCCAGGTCAATCTCATTGGATGGCCATGAAACGAGTTTTGGGGTATTTAGTACATAACCATGACTTTGCTTTGCACTACAAAAAATATCCTGCAGTCATTGAGGGATACTGTGATGCAAATTGGATCACCGGATCAACTGATTCCAAGTCGACAAGTGGATATGTATTCACTATTGGTGGAGGAGCGGTACCTTGGAAGTCATCCAAACAAACTTGTATTGCCTGCTCTACAATGGAGGCTGAGTTCATGGCCTTAGATAAAGCCGGTGAAGAAGCTGAATGGCTCCGAAATTTCTTGCAAGATATTTTATTTTGGCCCAAACCGTTGGCACCAATATGCATATATTGCGATAGTCAAGCGGCAATTGTAAGGGCTGGGAGCGTTATGTATAACGGTAAATCTCGTCATATACGACGAAGACATAAAACCGTTAGGCAATTACTCTCTAGAGGAATTATCACGATTGACTATGTAAAGTCAAGTGCTAATATGTCGGATCCACTTACAAAAGGCCTAACTAGAGAGGTAGTTGAGAAATCATCAAGGGGAGTGGGACTATGGCCGAAAACAAGTCATACTGGCGGTAACTCTACCTAGAAGACTGGAGATCCCAAAATCTAGGTTCAAGGAGATCAAACAAAGTCATTAATGACGGTTCAACATTGTCAACTAAATTTTTGGTCCATTCTCGTGATGAGACAATGTTCAGTATCAAGGATAGAACATTAAGGCTTTTTAATGATTTCTAAATTTGATACAGGTTATATCAAATAGTGTATCTACGGGATTACACGTTTAGGAATCACCTATGTAAGTGTGAAGTGTTAGCCGCTTCAAGGANTTGGTTGTGTGACTTATGGTTGTCTAGGTATACACCAAAGTTTGACGGTTCAAAGATATCAAATCTACCGGTTGATCGAGTATATCAGACATAAGTTCACTACGGAAAGTTCAAAGGGAAACCTGCTTATCCAGATGCAATTAATCCTTGCTTGCGAATCACACAGTTTTTCTTGCATACTTCCGTGATATAGCCATTCCCCGTTCATGTGGGGGATTGTTGGGGTTTTTTTAAGTATTAATGATTTATTAATGCTTAAAATAGGGTGAATGGGAAATGGAGGAGAAAATAAAATATTTGAGTAATATTTGAGTTTCCCTCCTTAATTGTCCCACATAGGAAGAGGAAAAGGTTTTTGATGGGTATATAAGCAATTGCTCTTCTACTAGCTAATAAAGAGTTGAGGAGAAGGCAAGCCTCGCGCCGTCGCCGTCGCCGTCGCTCGCTCGGCTCGGCCTCGGCTTCGGCTTCAGCTTCGACTTCGGCTTCGGCTTCGGATCTGGATTTGGATTTGGATTTAGATTTAGTCAAATGATCGATCGAGAGATGAATTTTTGGACTAAATTTATTTGTTAATAGTAAATATTAACAGAAATATTATTAAATATTTGTTTTAATAACAAAATATTAATATTAAAATAAATATTAATATTAAATCCATTTCAGTTATCCAGAATTTAGTTTTTTGTTTTGTTATAGAAAATTAAATACCTTTCAATTTTTCCTCTTTATTATTAAGTAAATAGCCAATTATGTCATGGCATTTTCTCTATGAGCGTTTTTGCAAAAACAACCATTCTGAAGAGTTGCACCTCTTAAGATTTCAGCCAAACTTTGGCTATAAATACAAGTCCATTCTCTCAGATTTTACATACTAATTTATGAGTTCTCCTCCTTCTTTTTGCATACTTTTAACTTCAAAGAAAGCAAGTAAGTGTGATTTGCTACCGAACTTTGAGTTCGCTGAAACACTGGGGTTTGAAGTGCCACTACACCGGTGTGTAATTTGTTCTATCCTGGGAGGAAATAATCCATAACTTTGGGTACTAGGAGGGGATTAAATTCCTTAAGGAAACACTGTGAATTCAGTGGGCTCGAATTGATTTTTCATTACGTTTACATTTTTGTTTATGTTATTTATTTTCTTCAGAATTGTTTTACAAATACAGATTACTAACAGATGAATGGTTATTTTCAATACCTTATAAGTGTACTAATAGATGAATGGTTATTTTCAATACCTTATAAGTGATATATTGTTTCATTTAATAATATGAAAGGGCGTGACGTCTGGACGAGCGAAATAGATGAGCAAAAGTAATCATGGAATGGAGTGAGGAATAGTCCTAACCTCATGTAAGACAACTAATATTATGTTTGAATAATTTCATAGACCTACCCTTAGGTTTGGCCTCATCACATTAATATCCTAAATCACAAGGGAAACCAGTGTGATGAGGGGAGGTCTCGGAAATTATTCGTATTTTTTAAACTATCAGTGGCTTCGAATTTTATTAAACTCATTAGTTTTAAATATGTTTTGATGACTGCGTTATAATCTGAATGACCCAACTCTGTTATAGATGCTATTTGACACTAATCGTATATGTTTTAACGGATACTGAGTTCCCATTAAAGAAATTAAAAAGGAGCGTATATATAAATCATTTCTTTCTAGCGCATGGTTTTGCATTATAAATAATTTGCCAGCTTTTATGAATCCTTATCTGCTATATTTGGTGTTTCTTTTATACTAATGGGAAATTCTGGATGGTATGAAAAGTGGGGTGGGATAATATAAGGGGAGACAAAAGAACAATAAAAGGACATGGACATCAATATCCTTTACTTAAATTCTAAGCCACTATACCAGGTGTCCTACATAGATATTCATTTATTTATTATCTTGTAGTAGTTTAAAAGGGGAGCATTGGAGTAACGATAAAGTTATTTTTGTGTGACATATAGATCACATGTTTGAACGGGAAAAGTAACCATTAATGCTTGCATTATGATAGACTGTTTATGTCACATTTCTTAAGATCCGGTCCTTCTCCAAATCCCGTGCAAACACGAAATACCTTGTGTACTGAGCTACCGTTTTTTAATCACCTTAGTAGTTTAGAAAATAATTATAGTATGAGCTATGAAGAGCCTCTGGCTTTAGTTTTGAGTCACAATATATCTTTGGCAAAAGAGAAAAATAACAGTTACTCTGGTGCATCATCAAGGAAAAAGGGAAAAGTAGGAATAAAAGACAATGTTAATAAACAGTAATTATCACAAGCAAGATATACACACCATCCTAAAAATGATATGACAATCGTCAGAGCAATAAGGAAGTATATCGTGTACTTTCCATAGTCAAACCAATGATATGCATTAATGTTTGTTTTTTGGTCAATAAATATTAGGGATTTGTTCTTGGCCTATGTCACTGCGACTTCAAACGAATTCAGTATTTTTTTATTAAACTCTGTATTGAGATCATATTTAATTGCGAACTTAATAATTAAAGCGAACTGCAAGTTTGATATCAAATTTGAAACCCACAATATTTAAATTATGGCTCTGTCCTTGAGAAGTGAGCATACCATATAAATTGATACGTGCCCTATAAATTCATAGTATAACATTTCAGCTTTAAATCCTTTTCTGATATAGAGTTTGCATGAAATGTTAAGACAGTTTTCTTGGTTGGTAAAGTAACATATTTGGCCCCTCAGCCAACAATATCTACAGTTCCTAACCAATATACATATATTATACCTATATTAACCAAAATTGACGATTCAGACAAGTCATAATACATCATACGAACCTACTCACGCCCGCAAACTATCAAGCGAAGTGCAAATTCTCAAAACGACCAGTCAGGTCGTTACATAAGATCTTAGTCTGATATTTATTTTGATTGACTCCTAGTGGATTATTATTTGGACTAACTACTTCGGATTTTTGTATTAGTAAGTATACCCAGGGGCGGATTTAGGAGGTGATAATAGGCTAGATTCATGTAGTTTAGCGACTATTTATACCCCAACTTTACTATGTTTCACTGTTCTAGGAAAGTTAAATGACGATAAAATGGCTCTAATTATGAATTTTATGTTTTGCAGGAGCAAGTCGTGCTTATGAGGACATAGGACAGTGTTTGGAGCTAAACTAAAGCAAGGAAAGCCCCTCGGAGTTGAGTGCGTGTGAAAGAAGAAAGAAAAGAAGAGAAAAATAGCTGACCCGCGCGCAGAAGAATTGGGGTAGTGTTGAAGTCGATTAGCGCGGCTCAAGCGCGACCGCGCTAGTCCAGGAGCTGCAGGCAGAATAAAGTGCAATTAGCGCGGCCACTAGCGCGGTTCGAGCGCGGCCGCGCTAGTCCGTCCAAAACGCGGTAACTTCAGGGGTAAACTTGGAAGTTTGGGGGAAATTCCATTTAACCTATAAAAGGCCCAGCTCGCCCAAAAGAGAGGATATCAATGTTTTTAAGGTTTTGTTCAAGGAAAGAAGAGACAAGAGGCAAGGGGGATAATTCGCATCGAGTTCTACCTTTCTTCCTTTTGTTTTTATCATTCATGAGGAATTTTGCTGTTGTTATTATGAGCACAATTATGAGTAGCTAATTATTTAGTCTAAGGTTTTGATGGAACCTGTTGAAGGATGAACATCTTGTTGTGTTAATATAGTTTGCCCGGTTTAATCTCTCTTTATTCAACTACGTTCTTGTTGTAGTTAATTGATAGGATCCTCAATTAGTTGTGCCTATTTAGTATGTATTACTCGGGAGAGAGTGCATATTTAGCTAGTTGTTGAACAACACCACTCCCAAAGTATATGAGGGATCAATAACCGGGGGTTTAAAGGTGGGATTAGGGATAACAAAACCTTAGGTGTGATCTAAGTGAGCTATAATAAAAGCCAGCTAGCGTAACTCGGGAGAGTGCGTCTAGTAAATTGTCGTAATTACTCGGGAGAGATTTACGGTAGTAAGAGTACTCATGATCGATAGAGACGATTAGGAAAATCTATATGAACATAACAGGAAGGGATTCCGTCAATAGGGGACATCACAACCTTAGATCCTTCTCTTATTTGTTTACAACTCAGTCATAGTTAGCTTTTAATTTACTTAATTTTATTCAATTATAGTTAGTAGAAATATCACCAAGTGTTATCCAAATTATCCGGGAAGTTGATTACGGAGAATTAAGTGAGTCTGACAAAAGTAATTGATAGGTTAATTCCTTGTGGGATTCGACTCTTGGCTAAATACTCGGATTATATTTGCAACGACCGCTTTGTCCTTTTTATAAGGCATAGTTGGGCGTGATAAAATTTTGGAGCCATTGCCAGAGAATTAACGGTGTTATCAATTACAGTTGGAAGAAATACAAAAATTCTTAGTGTAGTCAATATTCTTCATTTTCAGTCCATACATTGAAATTTTAACGTTTGTTAACTTGGTTGTACAGGTGCATGCCTAGAAACTCATCGAGAACTGGTGAAGTGTTTGAAGCATTATCAGATCCCGAGAAGGTTTTCAAGGCCTTGAATCGGGCCAACCGGAAAAGCAAACAACAACAATCAACTGAACAACTTGAACCAGACATGACAGAGCTGGTGAACAACAGGAACAATAATGAGGATAACGTGGTGGACCCAGCTGCACAGGTAGTAGCGCCTCTTGTTCCAGAGGCTCCTCTATATGACTGGGCACAACCCACGATGGAGAGTTTGGCCACAACGATAGTAGTCCCACGGATACAGGCTGAATCTTTTTAGATCACAAACAACATGTTGCACTTGTTGCAAAACAAGGGACTATTTTCGGGGTCATACATAGAAGATCCTCAACAACACTTGAAGAATTAAGAATTTCCTGTCAATCTGCAAAACTCAAAGGCAGCCCAATGTAACTCAGGAAGCAATAAAGTTGTTGTTGTTTCCATTCTCAGTGATAGGAGCAGCCCAGACTTGGATAAATTCACTCCTTATCAATTCCATCACCACATGGGAGGAGTTAGTCAAGCAATTTGTGAACAAGTTTCATCCACCCAACAAGATGCTCAGCAAATTGATTAAATTTTGAGCTTCAGACAGAAATCAACGGAATCATTGCAAGAAACATGGGAACGATTCAAAGGGATGTTGTTTATATGTCCGCACCACGGTATTCCTGAGCAGATGTTGGGGCAGCGGTTTTACATAGGTCTGGCAGATAGCGTGAAGGCTAATGTTGATGCTTCAACTGGTGGAGAATTCTTGAGCAAATCATGGAGAGAAAGTCAGATCCTGCTCGACAAGATGGAGCAGAATTCGGGATGGACAACCAGGAATGCACCAATCACTCCAGAAGTTCACTCAGTGGCCTTAGATCCAGCAAACACTCTTGCTGAAAATATGGCCACCTTAATGACACAAATGAGCATCCTCACCAAAAGGGTGGAAGAGTCAGGGCAGAAGCAACATGTGCATATTTTAGATACAACCAATGTGGGCTTATGCACATCTTGCATTTCAGCCACTTGGTAGTTAGTGGAATACTGAAAGTGATCACCATCACTACCTTGAGAACATGAATTATGTGTCTAACTATGGGGTCGAGAGACAGGGTGGTTAGAATTGGGGCCTGAAGAATCAACCATACAGTCCAGTCCAGTCGCAGCACAATAATGGAAACATGGGATCCATGAGACCTCACGGTAATGTGGCGCCCTACCAAAGGCCACCGAGGTACAACAACCAAAATCAGCAGCAGGGTTATCATCCTCCTCAGCAACAACATGGTGAGAGACAGGAAGATGGGTTTGCTAGACTCGAGGCAATGATGTAGCAAGTTATTGGGTCGAATGCAAAAATGAGTGAAAGAGTAGATGTACACGAGTCAACCATAAAGAATATTGAAGTGCAAATGGGTCAGATTTCGATGTCATTGAATAATCATCCTCATGGAACATTGCCTGCAGACACTCAGGTAAATCCAAAAGATCAAGGTTCAAAGCAGCTGATGGTAGTGAGTCTACGTAATGGCAGGGACCTAGACTTGGAGCAAAAGAGGGCTCGAGAAAGCAGACAGGCTGAGACACTTGTAGCAGTCCCATTGAACTAGATGATTCAGCAAGACTGACAGAGGTGATAATGCATCCTGCCTAGGAAGGAACCAACACACATATTGAGGCTGAGACAACCCACGAAACGGTAGTTGAGGTAGTGTCTGCCAAAGAGAAAACCCAGATCACTGGGAAGAAGAGACCTCCAACACCATTCCCACAGAGGCCGGCCAAGTACCAGAAAGATGAACAATACAAAAAGTTCTTGGAGATGTTGAAACAAATTCAGGTAAATATTCCATTGATTGATGCTTCGAAGGATATGCCTGATTATGCAAAAATGATGAAGGACTTGATGTTCTGAAAATTCAACTTCCAAGACTTGGCCACAGTGACTCTAACTCAGACCTGCAGTGCTGTTGTGACTAGACCAATTGCTGAAAAATGTCTGATCCAGGGAGTTTTACAATTCCCTGCACCATTGGTAACTTTGCCTTTGCCAAGGCACTCTGTGATTTGGGGTCCATTATTAATATTATGCCACTGGCTATCTATAAGACGTTGGGTATTGGAAGAGCTAGACCGACGTCTATGGTGTTGTAGCTGGCTGACAGAACTGTGAAAAGACCCTCAGGTATTCTGGATGACGTGTTGGTGCAGGTAGGGAAATTTGTGCTCGCTGCTGATTTTGTGATTCTAGATTGTAGAGTGGATGAAGAAATTCCCATAATTTTAGGAAGGCCGTTCTTGGCCACGGGGCGAGCTATCATTGATTGTGAAACTGGGGAGCTCAAGATGAGGTTGAACGATGAGGAGATAACAGTCAACGTGCATAAATCCATGAGGCGACCAAGTGAATTCGCCAATTGTTCTCTTATTGATGTCGTGGATGTAATCCTGGAAGAGGACGATGAGTCCCTGACTATTAAGGACCCCCTTGCTGCACGTCTTATGAATTTAGATGAGGTGAATGGGGAAGAATTGGCGGAATGGGTGTTGGCTCTTAAGGGAAAAGGCTTTTGGAAGAGATCACTTGAATTTGAGCCCCTGCACTTAGAAAAAAGAGAGAATCCTCCAGCCAAGCCATCCATAGAAGAACCACAAAAGCTGGAGTTGAAGCCATTGCCCGCCCATCTCAGGTATGCGTTCCTAGGACCTAACTCCACATTACCTGTTATTATCTCACCCAGTTTGTTAGATGTGCAGGCACAACAGCTTTTGCAGGTACTCACGGAGTGCAAGACTGCCATTGGGTGGACCATTCCAGACATTAAGGGGATCAACCCGGCATATTGTATGCATAACATTCTGCTGGAAGAGGGGCACACATCTTCTAGGGAACACCAAAGAAGGCTGGACCCCAATATGAAGGAAGTGGTGAAGAAGGAGATTATTAAGTGGTTAGATGCGGGAATCATTTTCCCCATCTATGACATCAACTAGTTTAGACCGGTGTAATGTGTTCCTAAGAAGTGTCGTATGACGGTGGTGAAAAACGTTAACAATGAGCTGATCTCTACAAGAACCATGACAGGCTGGAGAATTTGTATGGACTATAGGAAATTGAATCTGGCCACCCGAAAAGACCACTTCCCACTTCCCTCCATTGATCAGATGCTTGACAGACTGGCAGGGAGGTCCTACTTCTATTTTCTGGATGGGTACTCAGGGTACAACAAAATCTCCATTGCACCAGAGGATAGAGAGAAGACCACGTTCACATGTCCATATGGGATTTTTGCCTTCCGGACGATGCCCTTTGGCCTATGCAATACACCCGCCACATTCCAAAGGTGCATGATGGCCATATTCACCGACATGGTTGAAGACATAATGGAGGTGTTCATGGATGATTTCTCAGTGGTGGGAAATTCATTCGATGAGTGCCTTACAAATATGACCCGAGTGTTGAAGAGGTGTATCGAGACTAACTCTGTACTTAATTGGGAAAAGTGCCATTTCATAGTACAAGGGGGTATAGTCTTGCGACACCTGGTATAAAGCAAGGAAATCGAGGTGGATCGAGCAAAAGTTGATGTGATAGCAAAGATTCCACCTCCCACATCAGTCAAAGAAATCAGGAGCTTCCTCGGGCAGGCCGGTTTCTACTGGAGATTCATCAAAAACTTCTCAAAAATTGCCAACCCTTTGTGTAAGTTGTTAGAAAAAGATCACCCTTTCCTGTGTTTGCAGGGTAGCATTCGAGGAGTTGAAGAAGAGGCTAGTCACAACACCCATCATTGTTGCCCCCGACTGGGAGAAACCATTCAAAGTCATGTGTGACGCCAGTCATTATGCAGTGGGAGTAGTGCTAGGACAGCGGAAAGACAAGATAGTGCACCCAATTTACTACGCAAGTAGGACGTTGAGTGGAGTCCAGCTGAACTACATTGTAACTGAAAAGGAGATGCTGGTTGTGGTGTTCGCATTCGACAAGTTCAGATCATACCTGATTGGCTGTAAGGTAATTGTATACACTGATTATGCTGCTCTCAGGTACTTGATTGAAAAGAAGGAGTCCAAACTGCACCTGATTCGTTGGGTGCTGCTACTGCAAGAGTTCGACCTGGAGATTCGTGACCGTAGTGGCACGGAAAACCAAGTCGTCGATCATCTATCGCGACTTGAAGGAGCAGAAAACTCAGTTGAGGCAGAGGATATTCTGGAAACCTTTCCAAACGAGCATCTACTCGCCACAAGCCTTGAGGGAGTGCCACGGTATGCAGACATTGTAAATTACCTGGCAAGTGGTATAGAGCCATATGACCTTTCCTCTGTGCAAAAGAAAAAGTTTTACCGTGACTGCCGCATTTATTACTAGGATTAACCTTATCTGTTTAGAGTTTGTATTGACAATATGATCCGGAGGTGTGTCCCCGAGATAGAACAATCTTCTGTTTTGTAGGCATGTCATGCATCGGCATATGGCGGACATTTTGGAGGAGTCAGGACGACAACAAAAGTTCTAGAAGTCGGGTTCTACTTGCTAACCGTGTTTAAGGATGCACATCAATGAGTGAAAGGCTGTGATGAATGTCAGCAAACCGAGAACATCTCTCGGCTCCATGAGATTCCCATGAACCCAATTCAAGAGGTTGAAGTGTTCGATGTATGGGGGATAGACTTCATGGGCCCCTTCGTCAGCTCCTACGGAAATAAGTACATACTTGTTGCTGTAGATTATGTGCCCAAATGGGTGGAAGCTGCAACACTCCCCACCAATGATGCAAGGACGGCGACGGGGTTTTTGAAGAAGAATATATTCACCCGTTTCGGGATCCCAAGATACATTATCAGCGACGGAGGCACTCACTTCTGTAATCGAGCCTTCGATAAATTGCTAGCAAAGTACGATGTGCGCTACAAGGTGGAAACCCCATACCATCCTCAGACCAGTGGACAGGTTGAAGTGTCGAATAGAGAAATAAAAAGTGTGCTGACTAAGACTGTGAACGCCACAAGAACTGATTGGGCGAAAAAGCTAGATAATGCACTTTGGGCCTACAGAACCGCTTTCAAAACACCAATTGGTATGTCACCATACAAGTTGGTGTTCGGGAAGGCCTGTCACTTGCCAGTGGAACTAGAACATAGAGCTTGGTGGGCATTTAAACAACTACATTTGGTCATTGAGGCTGCGGTCACAAATAGAGTCAAAGAATTGCATGAACTAGATGAGTTCTGATATCTTGCTTTCGAGAGAACGAGGTTGTACAAAGAAAGAATGAAGAGGTTGCACGATAAGAACATTGTTGAGCGAAACTTCAAACCCGGAGATATAGTGTTGCTTTATAATTCAAGATTAAGGCAATTTACAAGTAAACTCGAGTCACGATGGTCTGGGCCATTTCGTGTGGTCGAAGTGCTCCCTTCAGGTGCCATAGAGATTGCTTCAGAAAAGATTCCCACACATTTAGAGTCAACGAGCACAGATTGAAACCGTATGTGGGCATGGATAAAACCAAGGAAGTGTCCGTGATACATCTGACTAAACCTCAAAGGTCGAGCGAGCCTTAAATGCGCTCATCTGCGTCGTGCTGCGACGTTAAATCAGGCGCTGCATGAAAGACAACCCATTGACTTGTTGTAATGATCGTGCCACGACATTAACTAACGCGCTAGTTGGGAGGCAACCTAACGTGTAGTGTATAGTGCAGTTGAATAATAGTTTAAATGTTGTCGGTACTAACATATGCAGGTGTTCTTAGGCGAGGGAGAAATCCGGCCACACTAAGGGAAAAAGTAGAAAAATCTGTGAAATTTCGAGGTCCAGGTGCGCGGCCGTGCTTGGACGGCACATATAAAAGAACATTCTACCTGGGAGTAGTGCGGCCGCTCTATGACCGCGCTAATTGGCCTTCATTCTGCCTCGTCTCGACGCTTCTAGCGCGGGCGCACTACGACCGCGCTAATTGGCCTTTATTCTACCTCGTCTCGATGCTACTAGCGCGGGCGCACTACGAGCGCGCTAGTGGCCGCACATATCACCCAACAGTCTGCCTCACAAGTGCGACAATGCTAGGACCGCACTTGTTAGGTCAACGGACAGGTTTGTTTTAGTTAGGATTAAAAATTTTAATTTTTAATTTTGATTGTAATTTGTTTCTTATTTCTTATTCACCCAACCCTAACCCCCCTTCTCATATTCCTCCTAAAACACTTCCCCCTCTAAAACTCTTACTCTTCCCCCCTCTCACACATGCCCCTCTCCCTCCCCAAAGTACTCTCAGCCATCATCCTCCCAAGTTCATTGTTAATTCCACCCCCAACAAATTTTGTGAATTCTCACTATCTTCTCGCACCACAGGTATGTTTTCTCTTTACCATTTTTTGGTTAGGTTTTCTTTTTAACCCTTTGTTAGGTAGTAGTTTTTCTTCTCTTTTCTTAGAAGTAATTTGTAGTGTATACGTAGTGCTTGTGGGTGGTGGTATTTGTGGAGTTGTATCTCTTACCTTAGTTGGTTGAATTTGGGGAAATTGTGGTGGTAATTGGGTTACAACTTCAATAATTGGGGGCTCCGGTGATTGATGCCCACCAAGTGTTTGTTAAAATGCCACAGTGAGTGTCAATGATAATTGTGACCGATTGTAAGGGTGAAATCTGAGTAACCACAATTGGGTTATTTCTTTTGTACTGCGCTAATGATGTTCCCTATTGTAGGTACAATGGCACCCCTTAGAAAGCGCCAAGCCACTGGTCCTTCCTCCAGCAGACAAGCAGAATCATCTAGAGCACGAGTGTTAAATGATGCGTTTTTTTATGATAGCAACCAGTTCGTATCCGCTAAGGCTCAGGAACAGTTTGCTGATAAGGAATCAAAGGTGCCAATACTAGAACGTGGCATAGATACAACGTCCCTCCGGCACTACTGTCTAAACATTTATAATGAGCTGCTCCGGAGTCGGTTGGATGTGTTCTTTGAAGAGCCGGACGAGGCCAATGCGATGGTGGTGAGAGAATTTTATGCAAACGTTTTGGAGCACAGGAATGATGTGGTCACCGCGCGGAAGAGGCATATGGACACCTCTGTGGAAGCCATTAGGAGAGCCTACAAGCTGCCAGGTCCCATGACGGAGATGGACGACTTCTATGAGGCGTATGGTAGACGCTTCACTCAGTGGGAGACGTTCCTTCCGATTATCTATGCCCCTGACAAGGAGGTTAAGTAGTATAAATACGGGGATAATTTCAAGTCGTCAGCACTCACCTTTGAAGCGAAGTGTTGGCTATATCTCATTAACAACCGCTTGATCCCATCCCACAACACCACGGAGGTGAATGTTCCTCGTGCTTATTTGATCTGGTGTTTCATAAAGGGCCACGACTTTGATGTGGCCAAGCTCATGCACGAGGAGATGTTTATTTGCTGTCCAATTAAGAGGTATGCCTTCTTCTTCCCTTCTCTTGTCACTAGATTATGTTGTGTAGCCCGGGTGCCGGAAAATTTGGCGATTGATGGAAAAGTGGAAAAAGAGGCCGCCTTTTGAGCAGAAAAGGTAACTACTAGGAAGGATCCTATGGCGGATGGTGGTGCTGACGGGGAGGATGAGCCTGAGGAGGAGGAGGACGAGCAGGTAGAAGTGGGTGAGGATCTGCCGCTCATGAGCATGTTGCCGACGTAGAAGGCCCGTCTAGGGTCAGTCGGAGTCAGAGGTTGGACAATCTAGAACAGGAGCTGGCAGGGTTGCGTATCTCGGTCGCTGACTTAGGAACGCGTGTTGATGCAATGGCTACCCAACAAGTTAAATGGGAAAAGAAAATTATGGGCTGGGTTAGAGCTCTAGGTCGTGCATGTCAGCTGGACCAGGGGGCGTTCCTCTGATCAAGATTGATCCTTCAGGGAAGTTCCTTTACCTCACAGTTCTTTATTTTGTATACCATGAGGACATGTCTTCCTTTTAAGTGTGGGGTGGGGGATACTTCATTGTATGTGTATATATGTAGGAACATAATTGTTATATGTTTTCTTTTTCTGTTTCTTGGTTTTAAGTAGTAGTTTAATTATGCAAGTCGACTTGTCCCGACGACGGATCTCATTCGACGGGGTTCTTGAGGGTCTAAGTCGACCATTAAAAAATTCAAAAATATGTTGGACTCTTCCTGACGACGAATATCCTAGACAGTTTTCTTGAGGGAAGTAAGTCTAAAGAAAATACCAAAAAGATTTTCTGTTTTAGGTAGTGTAGTAACCCCCCCCCCCCCCCCTTGATTTTTCTTTGGGCCGCGGTTCTTGAGGGTCTATATGTGAATTCTTGTCTTATTTTCTTAACTAGAGTGAATTGCCTTCTTTTTTTTGCTTAACTCTAGATTTTTTTATCTTATCGGGTAAACCGATAACCAAACCGATAATGATCGATAACCAATAATCGATAATTAATATCTTATCGGATTGGTTATCGGTTTATCATATTTGTAAACCGATAACCAATATGCTAAACCGATAATATTCATAACCGAACCGAACCGACCGATTCCCACCCCTATATCAGAATGTGGAATTACATCTCAATTATCTGCACCTAGAACTCCACAACAATATGGTGTAGCTGAAAGAAGAAATATGACTCTTATGGAAATGGTTAGATCAATGATAAGTTATTCCAGCTTGCCTTCGTCCTTTTGGGGACATGACTTAGAAACAACAAATTACATTCTGAATTTAGTTCCTTCAAAGTTATTACATTTTACCCCTACAGAATTGTGGTCTGGGCGCAAGCCTAGTCTGTGTCATATTTGAGTTTGCGGTTGTCCGGCACATGTGCTAAAAGGGAAAATGGATAAATAGGAGGCGAGAATGGATGTATGCATGTTTGTGGGTTATCCAAAAGGGATGAAAGGTGGTTCATTCTATTGTCCTAAAGAAAAGAAGGTAATTGTTAGCAAAAATGCCAAATTTCTTTAAGAGGACTATATGATGAACCATGTTCCTAGAAGTAAACTCGTTTTTACAGGAACTTAGCAAAAGAATGGAAACTCAGTCAGCTGAAAAACAAAAATGACCAGATACAAACCCCTGAAGTCGATTTTGACATACCATTGCATTTTAGTAGTGGGAGAAATGTCAATAGACTTGATGTCCCGCAAGAACAAGTGCCCGAAGTCATACTACCACAAAGTACTGGGAGTTATGTTGAGTAGACTGCACAACAGGAAGGAGTTATTGATATCCCCATGGATAACATGGAGACTCAGGTTCCTGATAATGATGTGGTTCAACCACAAGATCATAATGGTGTAGTTGCAACTGATGTAGTGCGTAGTCGTAGTAAGAGAAATAAAATAGCTAGTTCGTTATACGCTCTTGGGAGAATCATATGATAGGATCCTTGAGGAGCTAACTTCCGAACCTATCAATTACGACCAAGCACTACATGATAAATATGCTTATAAGTGGGTTGCTGCTAAGAAATCAGAGATGGGGTCTATGTACTCTAATCAAGTCTGGGATCTTGTAGAACCACCTAATGGGGTTCAACCCATTGGATGCAAGTGGATTTATAAAAAAAAGAGAGGTGTAGACAGAAAAGTGCAAACTTTTAAAGCAAGGCTTGTAGCGAAAGGGTTTACTCGGAAAGAAGGGATCGGTTATGAGGAAACCTTCTCGCCGGTAGCCATGCTTAAGTCTATTAGGATACTCTTATCCATAATTTCTCATTATGATAATGAGATTTGGCAAATTGATGCCAAGACAGCTTTCCGTAATGGAAGTCATGATGAGTGCATCTATATGATGTAACCAGACGGTTCCGTGGAAAGTGGAAAAGAACACATGTTGTGTAAACTTAAAAGGTCTATTTATGGACTGAAACAGGCATCTAGGTCATGTAACACTTGTTTCGACAAGGGGATTAAACTTTTGGTTTTGATCAGTGTCTTAACGAGTCTTATGTATACAAAAACTGGGATGGGGACAAAGTGGCATTTTTAATCTTATATGTAGATGACATATTGCTCATAAGAAATAATGTGGACATGTTGGGTTCAGTTAAACAGTGCTTGTCCACACACTTCGATATGAAAGATTTGGGAGAAGCGGCTCATATACTTGGGATCAAGCTCTTGCGAGATTGCAAGAAAAGGATATTAGGCTTATCCAAGCTCTTTATATTGATACAATACTCTCCAGGTTTACCATACATGATTCCAAGAAAGGATTTCTCCCTATCAGGCATGGAATTTCTCTATCTAAAGATCAGTCTCCTAAAACTGATGAAGAGATAGAAAAGATGAAGGTGGTCCCTTATGCATCTGTTGCGGATGGTTTGATGTATGCTATGTTATGCACTAGACCAAATATCTGCTTTGTCATTGACGTTGTTAGGAGATTTCTGTCTAATCCTAGGAGAGCGCATTGGACAGTGGTTAAGCATATAATCAAGTACCTGAAAAGGACTAGGGAGTACATGTTGGTTTACAATTCGGATGACCTCGTACCTATTGGGTATACTGATTCAGATTTACAATCAGATACAAATTCTAGAAAGTCTACCTTAGGAAATGTGTTTACTCTAGGAGGTGGAGCCATAAGTTGGATGAGCATCAAGCAAACTTGTGTTGTTGATTCCAGCATGGAAGTTGAATACGTGGTAGCCTCTGAGGCAGCCAAATAGGCGGTTTGGCTCAGTAACTTCCTAAAAGAATTGAGTGCAAATTTGAAGGACACAAAGCCATAAAAGAGCAAAGCACATTGAGCGTAAATATCATATTATTCATGAGATAGTGCAGAGAGGGGATGTAGTGGTCACCAAGATTGCGTTAGAGAACAACTTGGCGGACCCGTTTACTAAGAGCTTACCACAAGACTTTTGATAGGTGTCGCGCCCCCTTTTCCCTCTCCTTTCGGATCAGTCAAAGGTTTTGACATTATTGGGACAACTCGTTTCCTTTTGGGATAAGGGATATAAGGAATTTGAAGAGTTGCCACCTAACAAATTAAGGTGCGTTTGGGAACCTACTACTGGTCATTTATAACACTAATTGTATAACCAGAGATTGGGTAAGGGATTGCAATTACTTCAAGGGGAAGGTGTTAGGCACCCCTCGAAGTCCACAACTGTGGGTCCCGGCCAAACTTGCTTTGTGAATTAATCAAGTAGTAAATGAACAGTCTAAGCACACATATATAACAAGTAAAGGTTTGACATGTTAGCAGTCTAAGCACACATATGTGAATAAAGGTTTTAACAGACTCATAGTCTAAGTACACATATGTAAAAGGATAAGGGAGGTCCTAAGTTGTTTATCCTATAGGATCACACCTATGCAATGCTTGGTAATCACTCCTCAATGATGGGATACACATTGCATTAGTGCAAAGTCATCATATCCTTATCTACCCATTATCCCACCCCTTAGCGGTTATTAAGCAAGTTTTGATTTAACGAGCTCTAAGTGTGCTGTTACCCGTCCCTTCCTTGTGGTCCCGGAGGAGTTTAGAACCTCTAAATCTGGGGCAGTTCTAGATGACTCCTAAGGTTTAAAAAGGCAAAAAATCTAGGTGACAGTCAAATAACAAGTAGGACCAGCAGATAAGTGAAAGAAACAGTTAAGAGGCTCATGTTTACCTCCACATGTAATGCAAATAAATAGCACGTCTCAAGCACAGATACAAGTAGTTTTTATTAGAGAAAGAATCCTAAGACAGGATGTCTAGGTGAACGTTAATATACAGAACATGCCACACCGTTTCACAAACTAAATGGCAGGGTCCTAATCAGTTTGCCTACTGATTTTAAAACCTGTGAAACTTAGCAGTTTAAACACAATCAAAACACAGTTTCAGTTTTATACAGGAATTAACTATCTAAGGCTTGCCTAGCGTGGGACTTTGCATAATTACAAGTTATTTTAAACAATTTTTAAGTTATTTAATCTGCAAACATGCTGTTCTAAATGACACAAGTTTGAGAAAGGGGATTTGTACCAGTTTTATATCCAGAAACATGACATCTATATATGAGATTGTTTTCATACCTTTCCGTGGTCAATTACTTATTTTAATTAAACTAGGCGTATTTAAACGAATGCAAACAGGGTTCCTAGAGAATGGTATCTAAATGCACACAAGAGTGACAATTTTATGGCAAGGTTATTTATTAACCTAGTAACAGGATTTCTAGGTGCAAGCACTTATACAAAACTAAAGCATAGATATGATATGCGATATACTGAAACAAAAAATGTGGAGCCCTAAGAACAAGATATCAAATGCATGTTTGGCATGATTTTGGATGCAAATGAACACATTAGCACTAAGGCACGGTTTCTAATGCAAATATACAGAATGTAAAGCCTACAACATGCTTTCTATCCTATAATATCAACAGTACCATACGACTACCCTCCCATTTTCACTAGCCACCCCAATATTTATTTACAAATAATTATTGCAGACCAATGGCTGAATGAATTACATAAATGAAAAGGAAATTAAACTATAGGGAGCCTGAAGCATTCCCAAATACAACCTTAGAATACCAGGCCTTCAGTAGTCTCAAATGCCAAAGGATTTCATAGCCAGATTTATATCCAGGTGTGTCAGAGTTGCCTAAGGACCTCAAGGATCCCGAGCAGTGCTCACACCTAGACTTTTCATAACAGGGATTGAGTACGTGCAGTGTAGAAGGGCCAGCCCCAGTGTGCCAAAGTTCATAGGGATCTCAAAAGGATCCCAAGGCAGTCACACACCAGAGGGGAAGAACCTAGGGACTTAAGAGTAAAGTGAGAGTGCTTGACATAGTTTTGAAAAAGGTTTTGACAAGGAAACAATATTAAATTGTTTCAAGAAGTAAAGAAATTTTTTCTAACAATAGAAAGTAATTAATAGTAAAACAGGTTTTGAAAACGATGTAACCTTTGAAAAGAAAAAGTAGCAGGCAACTTAAACAGGTTCAACATCATCCAGCCACAGATTTCACTCAGGGACTATGGGAATTGGGGACACACAGAACATAGCACATAACAACAGGAGCACATAAGTTTTTTTCTTTCTAGAGTTCTATAGGATTAAGGAATTAATCATACATCTAATAGTACGAACATAAGGCATGGATTTCAGAACAGACATGTGGGAACATAGTCATGCTAGACATAATTAAACACAGGATCAAAGTTACTTCGAGATATTACATAACTTAGCAAAGCAGATTAATACCAGAAGCTAAGTAAACAGATAGACAAACCATCAAACATGCTGACATACATGGAATAAAGTCAGGTTGAGGCATGCTAGAGAGGCAATAGGCAGGTCCATAGATATACTAATCAAAATTCATACAAGCTAGTAATTAAACAGGGTAGTCCAGGCATGTTAGGTGAAAAAATGATTTAAACATGCTAGTTACACATTGAACAACAAGATGTTAAGCATGAACAAAACTAAAAATCATTGAACTAAAGCAGTGACACATAAAGTTTTGGACTTGAAATTGAATCAGGACATACTAGTTAAGGAGAGTAAACACAGAGTATAGAGCAGATGTAGTGCAATAACTAGCCTTGGCTTACAACCGGCTAGTTCAATAAAAGTAGCAAGTAACAAGAAATAACAGAGAGCTTTTAAGTGTAAGAGAGAGTTATTGAACTAGTGCCCGTGTGTGTTAGTGAGAATAGAGGAGAGTATATATAATAGTTGAGAGCAGAGTAAAATAAGGTAAAGGAAATCAATCATCAACAATTAAGGAGGCCACAAAATAAGTAAGGAAAATAATCAGCAATTCTTCCCTTAATTAAGGGAGTAATTAACCAACGGTAAAAAGCAGAACATTTAAGGTAAGAAATCAAGTAGAACTTAGGTACATAGTAGGCAATTAGGGGCAAGTACACAAGGGTTCAATTAAGGAAATAACTATTAAGAATCAATAAATAACACGGTTAATCAAAGAATAAGGTAAGAAATAATTAAAGGCTGTAAAAATATGGAAATAATTGAGAAAATCAGCACATAGGTATCACCATAGAAAATAAGGGAATAAAGGACTCGTAATAATACTGGTTTTAAGGAAAATAATATAGGTTTTCCATGAATAACAGATAGGCTAAGTATAACACACAAAATCAGTCAAGATTTGCATCTGAAACTTTAATAGGAGCACATTAGGGTAAAATCATAAGCCATTCAGATTAAATGAAGGATAAATCATATGAATCAAAGTACAGAACAAAGCTATGTATCAGATAACACGGACGACTCAGAATCCAAATATAGTGTTAAAAAATTAGGGGTTTCAACATAAACTAGTTAGGGTTAAACTCAACAAAATCGATTAAAAGACATAAGAATTAGAGAATAAGCACTAGAAATCAGAAAATGTTTTGAATAAGATTTCAAGGAAACCCTAGTTAGGAAGAAATGAAAAGACACTTGAAAATCCGAAGGGTTTTCATTAAAATAAGCAAAAACAGTTCGATCTATTTCAGATCTGTACAGATCTGAGGAGTTTAAGAGACGAGATTAGGGTTTTGTAAAAATAACACAGAGATGAAGATATCGACTTAGAAACCCATAGGTTTAGGCAAAAATAGAAATATCTTACTGGAGATCGAGCCATGAAGGTCTGAGACAGACTAGGACGGGATCAAAGTCAAAAGTGGACTGGCCCTGGTCCCTTGCGGACCTCAAAGACAGCAAAACCCGGTGTAGGGGATCCATGAGAGGCCTGAGGGTGGTGAGAATCCACCATGGTCGACGGCATGTGAGTGACGGCGAGGTGAGATTTAGGGTTAGGGTCTGAGAGAATCTGAGAGAGAAGGGGGTGAGTGACGGCGGAGTGAATGAGAGAAATGAGGGGTTTGGGAAGGGGTAGTCTAGGTTAATTAAGGAAATAATTAATATGGGTCGTTGATACAAAATGAACAACGGCCAGGATTCAACAAGAATTGGGTCGGGTTAGGTAGGGGTTTGTGCTTGGTTATATTGAGCTGGTCTATAAGGTATTTGGGCTAGCTAATTTAGGCTGTAATTGAAATAATAAATGGCTATTTGCTAAATACCCCAAAAGAATTAATTAAAATAATTTGTAAAATAATTACTAATTATAAAATTTAATTTCATACATAGATATGATTTGAAAATGGCTATTTAGCATTTAAAAACACAAAAGACTAATTTTTGGTAAAAATGATACGAAAATTATATACATTGGCTATAATTGCAATTGTAGCCAAAAAGTACCAAATTGGCTATCTGTGAAATAATTTGGACTTAATAGGACCATGAATAATAAATTAAATTAGGAAATATTTTTGAAATCATTCGTGATGCAAAAACAATAAAATAATAAAATAAAAATACTGGACAAATTAACAAAAAATGTAGAAAACTTGTTGGAAAATACCAATTGATGCCAATGCATGACTTTGAAGGTATATATGGAATTTAAAAATTATTTTAGGAAAAATTGGGTATCAACAGCTGCCCCTCTTTACCAGAAAGGATGAAAGAGTTGTCGGGTAAAGACATGATGGCCAATTTTGACCGAACGAAACGGTTTGAGGGATTTAGGCCGCACTCTGGCTTCTGAGCTTCCTACATATCCCTGATTTTACAGGAATCAGGTCGTTTGTAGTTGTGGATTCATCATCGAAACATACCGGTGAAGTCATTGCAAGAACGGATGCAACATCTAGGGATAAGTGAATGAATGGTTCACGAGGGAGGTCAGAATTGATATAGTTGAAGGAACTGGAGCGGGATCGCTCCTGCTGTGACAACATTTTCTTGTCGGGTCGCCTGCAAATAGAGATATACGAGCCTATATTTGTGCAGAAATTAAACATGATGCAGGTTCCCTTTGGACTATGAAAAGTTGTCTTCGGATGGTTAGGGATGACTTCCTTGGACCATGATGTCCTGAGCCATGAATTGTTTCAGTGAGAGATTCGCAGGCCATGAAATGATGTTCTCGGGCCATGAAGATGGTGCCTCCGAACTATGACGCCCTTGAATAATGATATGCAAATTTTGAGAGATCCTCAAGCCATGACATGGTGTCTTCCGGCTATGAGGATGATGCCTTTAGACTATATCACCTTTGGACAAGTTGGAGATATTTTAGCCCATGAAATGCAATAATATGATGTCAACCAGACAAAGCTTAGTCTTGCGAACTTGGAGGCAGAGCTTAGCCCGAAAGAAGAGCAGAGTAGATAATGCTTGAGAGATAACGCTTAGTCTCGGTGAAATAATGTAAAGTGGAGGCAGAGCTTAGCCTCATGCCGGTATGGAGAAAGAGCTTAGTCTCATGCAAACGAAGGCAGAGATTAGCCTTATGCAGATAGAGGCAGAGATTAGCCTTATGCATAGGAAGGAAGAGATTAGCCTTGTAGAGATTTTCCTTATGCAGATGTGGAGGTAGAGATTAACCTCATGCAAGATGGAGACAAAGCTTAGTCTTATGCAGGGGAAGGAAGCGATTAGCCTTATGCAGATGTGGAGGCAGGTATTATCCTCATGCAAGTGTAGAGGTAGAGCTTAACCTCATGCAAGATGGAGACATGGCTTAGCCTCATGCAGGGGAAGGTAGCGATTAACCTTATGCGGAGGAAGGCAGCGTTTAGCCTTATGCAAGACGAAGGCAACGGTTAGCCTCATGCAGAAGATAGAGTACTATCACGACCCAAACCGATGGGCCGTGACGGGCACCCGGTACCTTACCCAACCGAGTACCAACGTAGCGTATCTTTCTTATTACATTATTACATACACATGACATACGTGCCTAATAGGCCAACATAATCCTTTATAAACTCAAAACATAGGCCGACAAGGCCGTACAATCCTTTATGTACACGACATATGTCTACAAGCCTCTAAGAGTACATAAATGTCATAAAGGTCGGGACAGAGTCACACCTTACCAAACAATATGTGTCTAAATCATACTAACCAAACGAGCAACTCTGAAGCAAATGGAGTGCACCAACATCTTCCGCTGAGCTGATAGCCTACTTGGAGGGCTCTCGACCTGTCTATCAGGACCTGCGGGCATGAAACGCAGCATCCCCAGGAAAAATGGACGTTAGTACGAATAATGTATTGAGTATGTAAGGCACATAAATAAATACATAAGAGACATGGAAGAGATATAGAGTAATTGACTCAACCTGTATGTCTGGATAACTCTGTAAATAATAAATCACTTTTAGTATCATGCATATGCGTATGAATGTCATGTCGTGCATAGGTATATGTTTCATAACATCATCAGCCTCTGAGGGCATCCCATCATATCATATCGGCCACTGTGGGCAAAATCATCATTGTATACCAGCTGATCAGGTGGTGGTGCGTATATAACGCCATAACCTTTCCCATATCCCATATACATATATATACATACATATATACGCGTATATAACGCCGTTTGAATATACATACATATATACGCGTATATAACGCCGTTTGAATCATATTTCAGCCACTGTGGGCAACATCATCATCATATACCAGCTGATCAGGTGGTGGTGCGTATATAACGCCATAACCTTTTCCCATATCCCATATACATATATTTACATATATACGTGTATATAACACCATATGGTCATGGGTCAATGCACATGAATGCAATGCATGATAAGCACGTTAATAAAATCTTTCGAAGCTTCATAAGGCCATTTTGCCTTTGAGTAATATCATAAAGTAAACTCCTTTCAACTTTCATATTTTTCTGAGACCCATAAACAGATGATAAAGTATTACGACACATGGAAATTCAAGAGCATAGATATCTCTAATACTTCTATGAATATAGTCATTTATGGAATTTGTGCATTTGCACGTTTCTTTCGTATCGCATGGATCATGCCAAAAGAAAGAAGGGATAGCCTTAACATACTTGTTTCTGGAATTATTTGAACGAATCTGCTTCTGTGAAATTTACACTTTATCTCCTTGAAATTAGAATAAACTTGGCTTGGACGTTTAGATGAAGCCTGGAACGAAATTGTTTGGAACAAATATTCTGCTTCAAAGTTCTTGGTTTAGAACCAAGAACAGATTTTGTTGGCTTTGAATGAAGACTCTTAGCTTCTAAACTAATTAATTTAGAAACACTTCCATGTTGCCCCCTTTCTGAAAGTGACTAAACGTCACTTTTGTATCTTTTGTTCCAAGACTTGGACAAGTATCAAATTTGTGGATAATATCATTTCCTAGGTTGCCACCTAGGTTAATTAGTTGCTTAGTCATTTCATGTGTTGTCACATGTATTTTGGAGTATAATTAATTAAGTTTTATCCCCTTATTAGTTAACTGGGTAATGTCTTGTTACCAGTAATTAATTAATTACCCACATAATTTAAAAATTACTACAAATTAATTAAAATTCTATTTATTTATTTTTAAACTACTTCATATATACTTTATATATTATACTACCGTGGTCATATGGTACCTTGCATGGTACTAGTTCATAATTATCGGGTATTATCGCTCGACCCGTATTTTATTCCAAATTGACCACTTTTAACGAAATCTGTTTTCTTTAATCTGTGTGCCCTCTTATTCTTCATAACACTTATTTATCGCTTGCTATAAATAGCGTAAGTACATTAACGTCAAGATGATCTCATCTCCGAGTTTACATTGGTTAACTGAAAATGAAATTTTAACGTACAATACTTCATGGTGCAACATCGTCGTAACTTAATACTGCGAAGCATAACATCACCGTAATACTGCGGGGCGTAACATTATCCCCCCCTTTGGAACATTCGTCCTCGAATGTTGACTGATGCACTTATCATTTTCATAACTTATATTTTCCGAATACTTTTGAACTTCCCTTGCCATCTAGGAGCCTGTTCTGTGAATAATTCCAAAGTCTAGGGCATTTCCCCTTTAGGTCTCCTTCTCACATCACAACTTGTAGTCGGAATCCTTCCAATATCGTAACTGTTGCTACCTTTCATCATGCAACCTGCACAATTTTGACCTTGTAAGTGTGCCCAATCTCTAGGATTCATATGTAGAGCTTGATAAGATGTCCCTTTGGGCATATATGAGTATACTGGAGTTCTTCGATGTGTATAGATGTCCCTTGCTATATCTAATCGCATAGGTCTGCCATCCGTATGAATTTATTTCCATAACTCTTACTTTAATTTATCGTTGCTGAGGTCTGCTGCCAAATCCTTGCTTACTCTCATTGCTTATTCCATATGTATAAATTTAAGTCCTTTAATTCTTCCTCGTTACTGCTCATCTTTAGAATGACGGTCCAATCTCATCTCATACTTTGTGACTTTTTTTTTCATCTATTGTTTTCACCTCAATGTTGATATACAATATATCACTGATAACTTCAAACTTCTTACATAATACTTTTCCCCTAGGGCTTAATCCTAATGACTTATCCATTCTCGTCACCTTTTCACTTGTCTTTCCTCATCCTTACTCATGCTTCCTTAAAACTTTTTCACCCTACTATACTTTAGCTTGCGACCTATACATATCCATTTATAAAGTTTTCTTCAACTTGCTTGCACCATAGATTTCCTTATGTTATTCTGGAACGTCAAGCGATACATCACATCGTCTCCAACGTTTCTCTATTCTCTTAACTAGATTTCCCGGTGCTTAGAAATCATAGGTTGGAAGACATGCCGCTATCATTCTCGGTTATTGGATCCCCATCAAAAGTATGGGCTATTCACGATCTTCTGCCTTTAAGTATCTCGTACGTTGTTCACTTTTACCTTACTTACCTTAAAATATCGCATAGTATTTTCTATTTCTTTCATGACCTCCCTTCCACATAGGTATAATTCACGTCCATAACTTGAAGCTCTATTATAATTCTTACACCTCTGGTGCATACCAATCCGGTGGGAGCTTCGTAATGACTTCTTATGAGGATGGTACTCTTCAGTTGGCTTCATCGTAAAGCTATTATAAAATATGGCTACTGTACTATCTTTCTTATACCTCTGCTACTTAAGAGTGATCCCAAGGTCTATAATTCTCTTGGTTTCTCCTATTTTGCTTAGTCGATGTAACTCTTTAGTCTCCTCTTCTTTCTGATCAGCCTCTATGTAGGCTTAAGATATCTTCCGACCTGCGGTTCCGGGTATTAGTTATTACTTTAGCTGTTCATAGGCGCTGAGGGATATTTATGATAAAATCCTTTAACAATTCAATCCTTCATCTATGACCTGGGATCAATTCTTTCTTTTAATGTATAACAGAATCTTCTACGACTGTATATGATGCAGATATAAAACTCCAAACTCTTAAGTGCGTTCATAACGTGACCAACTCCGGATCATTGATCGAATAGTTTCTTTCGTTCCTTCTTATCTTTCTTCAATGTAAGCTATTACCTTTCCTGGTTTTTCTGCCCCCTGTTGCGTGCATACTTAGCTTATCTTAGTTCCCACGCATGCTAGAGTTTTTTTCCAACTCATATGATCTCGAATATTACTTTTAATTCTTACTTCCCGTTCATTAGCCATGGTAGGTGCCACTTTCCTTTGGAATGCTTACAACGTTGTTGCGAGATTGTTGTTATACGACCATTTCCTCTTTAGGTCATTGTGCTTAGGTTGAAGCCTTCTTTCTTATCTCCTCAGCTAGTCTTTCGTTGTACTATTTAGGGAGAACCCTTGACTCTCGTAAATTTGTGAGCTTATTACGGACCTTTTTGATGTCCTTACTTGCCTATAATCATCCGTAGTTACTTATCTCCACGCCCTTGTGCTCGTATGGTTGTTTCTGAACTGATATTTTGACTGCCTTCCCAGTGGCACTTTCATTTATCTTCGTAACACTCTTCCGGTGTCTTTAGCTACCCCGACTCTTGTTTGAATATATCTCAAGTATTATAATGATATTCTTCAAGGATGAACTCTCCATGTTGAGTTCTACTTTGTTTATCTCACACGATCTTATGACTCGTTTGTAACCTCCTGTTTAGACATAACTGGGATCTTCCTGACCAATTACTAACTACTCGTTGGCCCATTCTCATACTAATTCCTTGTAATCTTTCTTGGGTTATTTCCTTTGTCTTAACTTACGTCTCACACTGGCTCCTTATTTATTAATAACAGCTCGGGCAGGAACCTTTACTTCCTCTCCTTGACGTCGTGCTTGCACAATATTCTTGAATCGTAGTGTATTTGTAAGATTTGGATAAGTTCCATCTCATTCCTCTTTCATTTATCGCATTCTTCCTTTACCATTCCATAGTCACTAGAACCACTTAATTCTGGCTTAATGCCACATTACTCCATATTCCCCCTTTAGGGATGTACTAAAAACTGAAGCCACGAGGATCTACCTATATTTTTTTTTACCTCTTCATCTTTGGCGTCGTTTCTCAACATCAATGATCCTTACTCGCCTTGCGGAAATTCTTCTGTACCAAGGATGACAAATTCCCTTACTCGCGAGGGTGACACTTAGCGTAACTGGCACATACAGTCTCTTAAGCTTAACTTTTCTCACATTGCTTGCTCTAGGGAAGCGTCTCCCCGAATGACTATTCTCTGTATTCATCATGAATCTTCTTCTGTGGTCCTTTCTATTAACGCTGGAATGAAATATGAAATTCCCATGATGCCGAGTACTTCCCAATCATTCAGTCCCTAATTCATATTTAGTTTATCTTATTTGCCAGTCCATACTGATTTCTATTACTCTGGGGATTAACTCTCCCCTCTGGTAGTCGCATTGGAGTTACCAACTTATTTCTCGAAATAAGGATATAACCTTATGGCCTATACTCTTTCGTTGTCTTAAGGCCCATCATCTTTCGTCTCTTACTTCATTTGACTATAGGTTCTGCAACACTCTACCGTCTTCATCCATGTATCACACTGTATTCACAATACTTCCTTATCTCTCTTCTCATTACTCTGCTAATATTTCAGCATATCTCTTTTCTTGTGAAAACTTCAATACGACATTCTTTCGCTTTTAGATTCCCTTTACTCCATCCAATGGCTCTTTGGGTTGCTAACCATCCTCGCTCTACAAGGGATGAGAGCCACACTTAAGGTAATATTTATCCCATCCAGGCTTTCACTGCCTATTTTCTGAATGCTAGTATTCACATCTAATCGTAATATTCTAGGGTGCACCATCTGGGTGTCTCACAAGAAGATCTATTGGCATATTTGTTATACCCTTCTAAAATGCCAACAAAAGCAAACAATCCATCCATCATTTTGGGTTACTCTAACCCCATCCGGATCCTGCTATCCCATCCTTCTCTTAAACTATATCCGTAAGCTCCCATAGGGAATGACTGAGATAAGTGTGGCTGATTGTACGTACATCTGTTACTGTTGAAGGTAACTCAAAATGCTTATATCTTCCTTCCTTAATGATGAATAATGATAATTTTTATTAATTGGGTACCCCATACCCTTCTTCACCTTGCTTCTTTTACTTGCTGAAACTTGTGTCTAACTTCCGATTCCGTTATTCCTTTTTACCGTAAGAGTGGATAAGTATTCTTTCCTTAAATCTCCTTACACCTTTTAGTACATGCATGATCTGCCGAAGACCTCACATTTACTCATCATAAGCAAGATGCAAAATCGAGTTCCTCTAACTCAACACTTCCACAACTATATCCCTCATTGACCATCTTTCTAAATGTAGGCTTCGTCTTATTACGGATAAAATAGAATTTTGGAATTTGAATTCTTATAAGTGAGCTCTACCACA